>CAXIIO010000641.1:0-92157 GCA_964028335.1 Altica lythri | reverse complement strand
TTTTGTTTAGTTTATGAAATTTTTATCATTGATAAATTTAATTTTTGTGGTTCTGAAAAGAACCGATG
Organism: Altica lythri; assembly: GCA_964028335.1. Taxonomy (NCBI): domain Eukaryota; kingdom Metazoa; phylum Arthropoda; class Insecta; order Coleoptera; family Chrysomelidae; genus Altica; species Altica lythri. The sequence goes on along the minus strand of CAXIIO010000641.1, from coordinate 92,089 downwards.
TTTTATTTTATTGTTTAACAATATATTTAGATGATAGTTGACAATATTGACGATTATCAAGTTAAATATTTTTAACCTCCAAAACCATACAAAGTACGTCCCTGTCTTTTTAATGCATAAACAACATCCATGGCTGTGACGGTTTTCCTTTTAGCATGTTCTGTATAAGTTACAGCATCTCTGATTACATTTTCCAAAAATACTTTCAGTACTCCTCTGGTTTCTTCATAGATAAGACCAGATATACGTTTGACACCACCTCTACGTGCCAATCTTCTAATGGCAGGTTTGGTAATACCTTGGATATTATCACGTAATACTTTACGGTGACGTTTAGCACCCCCTTTACCAAGACCTTTTCCACCTTTACCTCGGCCTGTCATATTAAATAAAAACGAATTGATTAAAACTGCAAGTAAGATTCGTTACGAACAAACACTGCACGTTGACTGTAGTTTCTCCTTGAGAGTACGGCTTTTTGTTGGCTAAGCTCCACCTCTCGACCAATCAGCGACCAGATCGAGGTGATAAAAGAGCAGACCAAAACAAAATTAAATTCATTCGAACTCTACTATTGTTAGTATCAAGTCGTCGTTGGCGCTGTTCTTATAAATTTTTTTTTTGAATAATTTGTAATAATAATGGCACGTACAAAGCAAACGGCTCGTAAATCAACCGGAGGTAAAGCTCCCAGAAAACAATTAGCTACAAAAGCAGCTCGTAAGAGTGCTCCAGCTACTGGTGGCGTTAAAAAACCACATCGTTACCGTCCCGGAACTGTAGCTCTTCGTGAAATCAGACGTTATCAGAAAAGTACTGAGCTTTTGATCCGAAAATTACCTTTCCAACGTTTAGTGCGAGAAATTGCACAGGATTTTAAAACCGATTTACGTTTCCAAAGTTCCGCTGTAATGGCTCTTCAAGAAGCCAGTGAAGCTTACTTGGTTGGTCTTTTTGAAGATACAAATTTGTGTGCCATCCATGCTAAACGTGTAACTATAATGCCTAAAGACATTCAATTGGCTAGAAGAATTCGTGGAGAACGTGCCTAAACAGGGATTTTTTTTTATATAAATAACAACAACGGTTCTTTTCAGAACCACAAGTATATTTTATTAATTATGATAAAATTTAATAGTTACTTAATTTTTGCAACCTAAACTTCACTAAGTTAAATATATTATAACAGATAATAGTCAGTTGTTTCAGAAAATAAAAGATGTAAAAATAAAAAAAATGTCATTTTTTTGTTGTTTATTCAATTTGTATTATTTGTAGAATATATTTTGGATTATTTATAAAATATTTGAGGATATAATTAATAATTTGTATGCTATTTACTATAAAATTTGTATTATTTATTTATTTATTTATTTCTTTCTTTCTTTAATATTTTATTGTTAATTATTTAAAAATTCAGTAATTATATTCTTTTTTTTTGTTTCAATATTTTAATAAAAAAATTATATAATTTTTATACTGTAATAGATCTTGTCATTAATAATAAAATCTAATACAATTTAATTATAATTTTTATCATTTTATATATATATACGTATATGTTGTGGTTCTTAAAAGAACCGTTGTTGTTGTTAAAAAGAAATAGGTAAATGCTATGTAAATAAACATGAAATTATTTAGAACTTGTATATTTAGTTACAGCTTTTGTTCCTTCACTGACTGCGTGTTTAGCCAATTCACCAGGAAGTAATAGACGAACTGCAGTTTGAATTTCTCTACTGGTAATCGTAGAACGTTTATTGTAATGTGCTAAACGTGAAGCTTCAGCTGCAATACGTTCGAAAATATCATTAACAAAACTGTTCATGATACTCATAGCTTTACTGGAAATACCGGTGTCAGGATGTACTTGTTTCAAAACTTTGTAGATGTAAATGGCATAACTTTCCTTCCTCTTTCGTCTCTTCTTTTTATCTCCTTTAGAAATATTTTTTTGTGCCTTTCCGGCTTTTTTTGCAGCTTTTCCGCTTGTTTTTGGTGGCATATTTACTATTAAACGATACAAAGTATAACGTCAACTAAGCGGTGTCTCTACCTTACGAGGCATATTTATAATAAAGTTCCGTTTCTTCAATAGGCTCCACCCACTGCGTTATGGCATGTGCGCTGTACGCTATTGGCTACACTCGTTAGTATAAATTTGTTGGTACATAGTAAATATTTTCATATCTCTTTGCACCGTGGAGAGTATTCCTCAGTTCTTTTTCTGTCTATCTGTCTGTAACTAAGTGAAAATGTCCGGACGTGGTAAAGGAGGCAAAGTTAAAGGAAAGGCAAAGACACGATCAACTCGTGCTGGTTTACAGTTTCCCGTTGGACGTATTCATCGTCTGTTGAGAAAAGGAAATTATGCTGAACGTGTTGGAGCTGGTGCACCAGTTTATTTGGCTGCTGTCATGGAATATTTAGCTGCTGAAGTACTAGAATTGGCGGGTAATGCTGCTCGTGATAACAAGAAAACTCGTATTATTCCTAGACATTTGCAATTGGCAATTCGTAACGACGAAGAATTAAATAAACTTCTGTCTGGTGTTACAATTGCACAAGGTGGTGTTTTACCAAATATACAAGCTGTTCTTTTACCCAAGAAAACTGAAAAGAAGGCTTAAATTTTTTATTCGTTGTCAAATTAGTAAATACTCGGCCCTTTTCAGGGCCATAATATTATTATTATTTTATAATGTTCGACAAAAAAAAAACTAACACATGTATAATTTATTTATTAATTTGCAAATTTGGAATGCAATTTGAAATTGAATGATAATAAATGTCATTCTAGTCTAATAACGTAAAAAAAAAGTAAACGTATAATAAAATAAATATTTGCTAAAATGATTTGTTGATAAAAAAAAATGTTTTTATATAAAAACAAATATTGTTATATTTTGTTGTGATTTATTGCGTTTCCACTTAGAAAATCTTTAAGAAGCACAATACATATATATATATATATATATATATATATATTCATTTTTGTTTTAATATTTAGCTAAATTCGTACAAAAGAAAATCTAATTGAATGATAAATAATTTTTTTTTTTTTACAATTTAAAATTTTTAAAACTTGTATCAAACTTATCAACTTATACGGTTTTTGTTTTATTATTATTATAATTATTATTTTTATTCTATCATTATTAAAATTGAATAATTTTGTGGCCCTCAAAAGGGCCATTTGTTTATAATAACAGTTTATTGAAGGATGATACCACATAAACAACGATGATATATAAATATTTCGTGTTTATTTCTTCTTTTTAGGTGATGCTGCCTTCCTGGCTTTAGGTGAAGTAGGAGTTTTGGCAGTTTTTGGTTTTGGTGCCTTTGGTTTTTTAGTTGGACCTTTAGCTGATTTTTTGGCTTTAATCGGTGATTTTGCAGTTGTAGTCGATGTAGTTTTAGCAGCAGATGGTGTTTTCTTTTCGTCTTTTTTCGGTTTAGCAGCTTTTATTGGTGATTTTTTCGCTTTGATTGATTTCTTAGCCGGTTTAGTTTTATCTCCAGTTGCTAAACTAGATCGTTTTACAGTTGCAGCTTTTTTGGGTTTTGCACCAGAAGCCTTTTTCTTTTCACCAGTGGCACTAGTACTTTTGATCGATCCAGTGGATGCAGCTGATGCAAGTTTAAATGAACCTGATGCACCCTTTCCTTTAGTTTGGACCAGAGATCCTGATACTACAGCAGATTTTAAGTACTTTTTGATGAAAGGCGCAACTTTTTCAGCGTCAACTTTGTAATTTGCTGTTATATATTTTTTGATAGCTTGAAGCGACGATCCACCTCTCTCTTTTAGTCCTTTAATAGCGTTATTGACCATTTCAGATGTAGGTGGATGAGAAGGTTTACTTCTTGGATTTTTATTTTTTTTCTCTTTTTTTGATGAAGAAGAGATCTGAGATGCATTGGCACCGGTCGTTGCAGAAGTTGCCGAATTCTGGTTATCTGTATCGGCCATAGTTATGTATAAATTTTTATTTTTTCACTGAATCACTGAGAATTTATCTCGAATTGTGTTTAAATAAAATGCGCCAAAAATTACACGAACACCGAGTAGTCGGTTAGTGTGGTCGGACCGAAGACTGAATGGTTGCACTTTGAGTTCATGAAACTAAAGTGGCGCTACCACAGAGCGATAGTCATGTTAACATCGTTTTCTTTTTCACCGACCTGAGGTATTTTGAAAAAACCCACATCAACAATAAACTAAGAAAGTCAAATAGAAAGTCCAAATTTTAGTATGCTGCAAAAATTTTAATAGCACACTTGAAAATATTGTCTTGAAATCAGCTCAAAAACTGCTATGTAATGATTCAGCTCGAATGTTCGGATTAAGCCGTTATAATGTTCAATTTCAATAAAACAAATTATTTTTTACATTTATAAATGTAAAAATTCAACTATCTATTTTGATATTGTTATATAATTTTTAATTTATCTACCTAGAATAAAAACTTACGTAAGATTGTAATATACCATGTTCAACCATTATCACACTATTCGAATATCTGTTAAAACGTTGGTTTAGAAAAGAACTTTTTATAATAAACACTAATTTATCCTTAAAAGTAAAATTTATTTAAACAATCTATTTTCTAATAGGTTTTATAATTATTTATCTGTCATCTATGTGATATTTTAATTGCCAATTGTTTTATCTTATATGAAAAAAGTAGGTAAAATAAAGCTAGGCATTTTGTGAAACACAGAAAAAGTTTATTAAACAATACGTTTTTGTAAGGAATTTTCCATCTTCTATGACACTATTTACCGTTTTTACAACTGAAAAATTTCATCCAACATAAAAGATTTCTTTCGTTAAATCATTTTTTAAGCATAATTATTCAACTAACGCTAAATTTTATACAGTTTTATTTCGGTTCGACCTATTCTAGATACTCTTAAAACTTTTTACAAAGTGATTGAACAAGTTAAAATTGATTGTTTATTAATATATGATATTAATTAAAAAGTTATATGTGGAAATCTATAGAAACAATTAGGGTATACAGGGTACACATCTCTATTTTTTTATATATTTTTGTCATCATTCCCTCATACTATACTTCAAAAAGAGACATTTCTTACTAAGGTTTCTATTATTATCAATTATTTTACATATAAAATAACGATTTATCTGATTAATCATACATTTTGACAAAATAATTGTAATGATATTAGCTAAAATTAAACAAGAATTATAAAATACATAAATTAAATAAATTTCAAGCATGTAGCGACATCTATTGGGATTTCTTGTACTTTTGTTTGTATTTTTTTAACTAACTGCAATTTTAAAGAAAATGTTTTTGTTTTTTTACAAGTTATATAACACTATAAGTATTGTACAAATAAAAGTAAACTTTTCCATCTACATCTCTGAAGATGACATCAAATAGGGTCAAAACGTAAAACTTTTCTTTCTAAATCCCTAAAGATAAACTCTTATAGGTTCGAAACGTAAAACTTTTCATCTAAATCCCTGAAGATGAACTTTTATAGGTTCGAAACGTAAAACTTTCCAACTAAATCATTGAAGATGAACTAAAAAAGTTTAAAAAAACAGTTTCAAATATGTTCGAAACGTAAAACTTTTCCATCTAAATCCCTGCAGATGAGCTCAAATAGCGTCAAAACGTAAAACTTTCCATCTAAACCCAAAACGTAGGATAATTTAAAAGAGTCCACTTAGTCGTTTCATTGTTGCTAACCAACAATTTCTAATATCATAAATAGTTTTAATGATTCAAAAATGAACATCAGAAAGAATGAAATTACTTATTTAATACGACTGTAACATTTTACAGTTTTAAAGATACTGATAATTTAATTTTTAAGAGAACAAATTTGACATTTCAACAAATTTTTCTCAAAGTTTTTGGATATAGATAATAAAATGGTTTTTATTCATTAATAAAATATAAATATATTGTGGTTCTGAAAAGAACCGTTTTGTATTGCAAATTTGTCCAATTAATTATGTAAATTACTTGGAGCTTGTATATTTAGTAACAGCTTTTGTTCCTTCACTGACTGCGTGTTTAGCCAATTCACCAGGAAGTAATAGACGAACTGCAGTTTGAATTTCTCTACTGGTAATCGTAGAACGTTTATTGTAGTGTGCTAAACGGGAAGCTTCTGCTGCAATACGTTCAAAAATATCATTAACAAAACTGTTCATGATACTCATGGCTTTACTGGAAATACCGGTGTCAGGATGTACTTGTTTCAAAACTTTGTAGATGTAAATGGCATAACTTTCCTTCCTCTTTCGTCTCTTCTTCTTATCACCTTTAGAAATATTTTTTTGTGCCTTGCCGGCTTTTTTCGCAGCTTTTCCGCTTGTTTTTGGTGGCATATTTACTGTTAAACGGTACCAAAGTATAACGTTAACTGTGTGGTGCCGCCGACTTACAAGGCATATTATAATAAAGTTGCGTTTCTTCAATAGGCTCCACCCACTGCGTTACGGCATGTGCGCTGTACGCTATTGGCTATACTCGTTACTATAAATTTGTTGGTAGATTATAGAAATTTTCATAACGTTTCGTGTAAGAGTAGAGTGTGTTGTCTCTTTTTGTACAACTATATATAAAGAAAAATGTCCGGACGTGGTAAAGGTGGAAAAGTTAAAGGAAAGGCAAAGTCACGATCAAACCGTGCTGGTTTACAATTTCCCGTTGGACGTATTCATCGTCTGTTGAGAAAAGGAAATTATGCTGAACGTGTTGGAGCTGGTGCACCAGTTTATTTGGCTGCTGTCATGGAATATTTAGCTGCTGAAGTACTAGAATTGGCGGGTAATGCTGCTCGTGACAACAAGAAAACTCGTATTATTCCTAGACATTTGCAATTGGCAATTCGTAACGACGAAGAATTAAATAAACTTCTGTCTGGTGTTACAATTGCACAAGGTGGTGTTTTACCAAATATACAAGCTGTTCTTTTACCCAAGAAAACTGAAAAGAAAGCCTAATTTAATACAATATTAATATCATATCAAATAATACTCGGCCCTTTTAAGGGCCACAATCTATATGTGAATATATATATATGATAGAGAAAAGTTATAATTATTTTAATTAAATCGATATATAAACGTTTTGTTTTTTAAGTAAGTATATAAAAATTAAACTGAACTGTGGTTTCGTTTAGATAGACTTGTAGAATAATAGAGAAAACAAAATAAAAACATATTATTAGCATTTAAAAAATAACATATCCAAAATTGGGATGTTCCTTTATTATTCTTCTTAACTAGGATTGATATGAATGAATAAAAGACAAAAAAAAAACAAAAGCTGTTTTAAATTAAATATCTTAACAAACAGTATCTTTCATAAGATGGTCAGTATTATGTGTGTGTGATTTTATAATTTAACAAAAAATAATAATCTAACTTAAAAAAAATTATAATAATTATCCGTTTAATTAATGTATAAAAGTAAAATAGTTTACATTATTGATATAGAATCTTTTAATTTTAATTAAAATTAACTGATTGTAGTAAAAGCCAAAAAGAAAAATAAATCGTTTGTTTGTTTTGTTTAGTTTATGAAATTTTTATCATTGATAAATTTAATTTTTGTGGTTCTGAAAAGAACCGATGTTTTATTTTATTGTTTAACAATATATTTAGATGATAGTTGACAATATTGACGATTATCAAGTTAAATATTTTTAACCTCCAAAACCATACAAAGTACGTCCCTGTCTTTTTAATGCATAAACAACATCCATGGCTGTGACGGTTTTCCTTTTAGCATGTTCTGTATAAGTTACAGCATCTCTGATTACATTTTCCAAAAATACTTTCAGTACTCCTCTGGTTTCTTCATAGATAAGACCAGATATACGTTTGACACCACCTCTACGTGCCAATCTTCTAATGGCAGGTTTGGTAATACCTTGGATATTATCACGTAATACTTTACGGTGACGTTTAGCACCCCCTTTACCAAGACCTTTTCCACCTTTACCTCGGCCTGTCATATTAAATAAAAACGAATTGATTAAAACTGCAAGTAAGATTCGTTACGAACAAACACTGCACGTTGACTGTAGTTTCTCCTTGAGAGTACGGCTTTTTGTTGGCTAAGCTCCACCTCTCGACCAATCAGCGACCAGATCGAGGTGATAAAAGAGCAGACCAAAACAAAATTAAATTCATTCGAACTCTACTATTGTTAGTATCAAGTCGTCGTTGGCGCTGTTCTTATAAATTTTTTTTTTGAATAATTTGTAATAATAATGGCACGTACAAAGCAAACGGCTCGTAAATCAACCGGAGGTAAAGCTCCCAGAAAACAATTAGCTACAAAAGCAGCTCGTAAGAGTGCTCCAGCTACTGGTGGCGTTAAAAAACCACATCGTTACCGTCCCGGAACTGTAGCTCTTCGTGAAATCAGACGTTATCAGAAAAGTACTGAGCTTTTGATCCGAAAATTACCTTTCCAACGTTTAGTGCGAGAAATTGCACAGGATTTTAAAACCGATTTACGTTTCCAAAGTTCCGCTGTAATGGCTCTTCAAGAAGCCAGTGAAGCTTACTTGGTTGGTCTTTTTGAAGATACAAATTTGTGTGCCATCCATGCTAAACGTGTAACTATAATGCCTAAAGACATTCAATTGGCTAGAAGAATTCGTGGAGAACGTGCCTAAACAGGGATTTTTTTTTATATAAATAACAACAACGGTTCTTTTCAGAACCACAAGTATATTTTATTAATTATGATAAAATTTAATAGTTACTTAATTTTTGCAACCTAAACTTCACTAAGTTAAATATATTATAACAGATAATAGTCAGTTGTTTCAGAAAATAAAAGATGTAAAAATAAAAAAAATGTCATTTTTTTGTTGTTTATTCAATTTGTATTATTTGTAGAATATATTTTGGATTATTTATAAAATATTTGAGGATATAATTAATAATTTGTATGCTATTTACTATAAAATTTGTATTATTTATTTATTTATTTATTTCTTTCTTTCTTTAATATTTTATTGTTAATTATTTAAAAATTCAGTAATTATATTCTTTTTTTTTGTTTCAATATTTTAATAAAAAAATTATATAATTTTTATACTGTAATAGATCTTGTCATTAATAATAAAATCTAATACAATTTAATTATAATTTTTATCATTTTATATATATATACGTATATGTTGTGGTTCTTAAAAGAACCGTTGTTGTTGTTAAAAAGAAATAGGTAAATGCTATGTAAATAAACATGAAATTATTTAGAACTTGTATATTTAGTTACAGCTTTTGTTCCTTCACTGACTGCGTGTTTAGCCAATTCACCAGGAAGTAATAGACGAACTGCAGTTTGAATTTCTCTACTGGTAATCGTAGAACGTTTATTGTAATGTGCTAAACGTGAAGCTTCAGCTGCAATACGTTCGAAAATATCATTAACAAAACTGTTCATGATACTCATAGCTTTACTGGAAATACCGGTGTCAGGATGTACTTGTTTCAAAACTTTGTAGATGTAAATGGCATAACTTTCCTTCCTCTTTCGTCTCTTCTTTTTATCTCCTTTAGAAATATTTTTTTGTGCCTTTCCGGCTTTTTTTGCAGCTTTTCCGCTTGTTTTTGGTGGCATATTTACTATTAAACGATACAAAGTATAACGTCAACTAAGCGGTGTCTCTACCTTACGAGGCATATTTATAATAAAGTTCCGTTTCTTCAATAGGCTCCACCCACTGCGTTATGGCATGTGCGCTGTACGCTATTGGCTACACTCGTTAGTATAAATTTGTTGGTACATAGTAAATATTTTCATATCTCTTTGCACCGTGGAGAGTATTCCTCAGTTCTTTTTCTGTCTATCTGTCTGTAACTAAGTGAAAATGTCCGGACGTGGTAAAGGAGGCAAAGTTAAAGGAAAGGCAAAGACACGATCAACTCGTGCTGGTTTACAGTTTCCCGTTGGACGTATTCATCGTCTGTTGAGAAAAGGAAATTATGCTGAACGTGTTGGAGCTGGTGCACCAGTTTATTTGGCTGCTGTCATGGAATATTTAGCTGCTGAAGTACTAGAATTGGCGGGTAATGCTGCTCGTGATAACAAGAAAACTCGTATTATTCCTAGACATTTGCAATTGGCAATTCGTAACGACGAAGAATTAAATAAACTTCTGTCTGGTGTTACAATTGCACAAGGTGGTGTTTTACCAAATATACAAGCTGTTCTTTTACCCAAGAAAACTGAAAAGAAGGCTTAAATTTTTTATTCGTTGTCAAATTAGTAAATACTCGGCCCTTTTCAGGGCCATAATATTATTATTATTTTATAATGTTCGACAAAAAAAAAACTAACACATGTATAATTTATTTATTAATTTGCAAATTTGGAATGCAATTTGAAATTGAATGATAATAAATGTCATTCTAGTCTAATAACGTAAAAAAAAAGTAAACGTATAATAAAATAAATATTTGCTAAAATGATTTGTTGATAAAAAAAAATGTTTTTATATAAAAACAAATATTGTTATATTTTGTTGTGATTTATTGCGTTTCCACTTAGAAAATCTTTAAGAAGCACAATACATATATATATATATATATATATATATATTCATTTTTGTTTTAATATTTAGCTAAATTCGTACAAAAGAAAATCTAATTGAATGATAAATAATTTTTTTTTTTTTACAATTTAAAATTTTTAAAACTTGTATCAAACTTATCAACTTATACGGTTTTTGTTTTATTATTATTATAATTATTATTTTTATTCTATCATTATTAAAATTGAATAATTTTGTGGCCCTCAAAAGGGCCATTTGTTTATAATAACAGTTTATTGAAGGATGATACCACATAAACAACGATGATATATAAATATTTCGTGTTTATTTCTTCTTTTTAGGTGATGCTGCCTTCCTGGCTTTAGGTGAAGTAGGAGTTTTGGCAGTTTTTGGTTTTGGTGCCTTTGGTTTTTTAGTTGGACCTTTAGCTGATTTTTTGGCTTTAATCGGTGATTTTGCAGTTGTAGTCGATGTAGTTTTAGCAGCAGATGGTGTTTTCTTTTCGTCTTTTTTCGGTTTAGCAGCTTTTATTGGTGATTTTTTCGCTTTGATTGATTTCTTAGCCGGTTTAGTTTTATCTCCAGTTGCTAAACTAGATCGTTTTACAGTTGCAGCTTTTTTGGGTTTTGCACCAGAAGCCTTTTTCTTTTCACCAGTGGCACTAGTACTTTTGATCGATCCAGTGGATGCAGCTGATGCAAGTTTAAATGAACCTGATGCACCCTTTCCTTTAGTTTGGACCAGAGATCCTGATACTACAGCAGATTTTAAGTACTTTTTGATGAAAGGCGCAACTTTTTCAGCGTCAACTTTGTAATTTGCTGTTATATATTTTTTGATAGCTTGAAGCGACGATCCACCTCTCTCTTTTAGTCCTTTAATAGCGTTATTGACCATTTCAGATGTAGGTGGATGAGAAGGTTTACTTCTTGGATTTTTATTTTTTTTCTCTTTTTTTGATGAAGAAGAGATCTGAGATGCATTGGCACCGGTCGTTGCAGAAGTTGCCGAATTCTGGTTATCTGTATCGGCCATAGTTATGTATAAATTTTTATTTTTTCACTGAATCACTGAGAATTTATCTCGAATTGTGTTTAAATAAAATGCGCCAAAAATTACACGAACACCGAGTAGTCGGTTAGTGTGGTCGGACCGAATAACACGTATCGGTCTGTAATCCTGCCTAGCAGAGGAGCAGCGATAAAAGTGTGTTTATAAACAAACAAGTGAAAGTGGCTAGTAAATAATTCGTAAACATCAAGTTTATTCGGAAATAAAATACCAAAATTAATCGTGAGTGATAAACGAATTGTTTTTAAAACAAACCCGGCTTCGGCCGGGTCGTATAAAAAACTCGAATATGAAACGATATACACAAAAAGAATGAAAGAAAAAATTTCATCTTCAAAAAGACCTTCCGAAAATAACATTTTTAAAGCTAAAGACAAAATAAAATTTAAAAAAGCGGCTGATAGTGAACAAGATAAACTAAAATTAAAAAACAAAAACAGTATGCCTAAACAAACGGTAACGGAAAAAAATAATGAAAATAATATAATAATTCTAGACAATACTCTGATTAAAGATAACACAGTGGCTAAAATTACGGAACCGGGTGAAAGTAAAGACACAAATATAAATTTTAAAAAACATTTAGTGACAAAAGAAACTCTAAAAAGAAACAGAGAAGAAAGCGGCTCTCCGGAAAGTTCTAATAAAAATAAAATTACAAATATCGAAACAAAAGTGAATAAAAAGCCACCAACACCAATTGAACCAAGCGTTATAGTTACGAAAGTAACCCCAAATGAAAACACAGAAGATAGCGACAAAGAAACGATGACATTCCAAATTTCGAATAGAGATATAAATAAATTAAAAAATATTGAAAACCAAGAATTTATATCAAAATACGCAGAAACTGATGCTACGTTTTCGATAACCTATAATAAATCAGACATCCCAATGGAAACCGTAGATCACATTTTTAATGAACAAATACCTTCAGAAACAGAAGAAGAAACAATTGTTAATGAGACAAAAAGGAATAACCAATCGCAAAATGAAAAGTTCTCTCCAAATAGCAACTTTAATTGGAGAAAAAAGAAAATAAATGAAACAGAACTCATAGAGATAAGCGATGAAACGGAATATGAAAAACCAAAAAAGACCATAAGCATTAAAAAGTTAATAACCAAAAAAGCTAGACAAACACTTCCACTGGCAAACAAATATAGTTCTTTGTCAGAAGGAGAAAGCTCCGAAGAAGAGACAGAAGAACAAGAAAACAAAAAAACACAATTACATACAACCCACAGAAAAACAATTCCAAATAAGAAGAACGACCTAAAAGTAACACAAGGTAACACAGTCCAAAGCAAACCTAACAAAAAAGAAAAGAAGCAAAATTTCTGCCCTCCAATTGTATTAGACGGAGTGGTCGACAACCACAAAATATTTGTAGAGGAACTAAAAAAACAGTTAACCAGTAAATTTCAAATAAAATATACTGGTAAATCGACGATAATTAACATTGAAAAAGAGGAAGATTACTTAAAGATGTTAGAATCATTAAAAATAGAAAATGCGGACTACCACACGTACTCATTAGAGAAAAACAAGTCTCATGCCTTTGTGTGTAGAGGGCTTGGTTCGGGCATGAAAGCGGATGACCTAGCGGAACAACTAATAAATGAATATGACATAGATGTACGTGAAGTATACCTTATGAACACTAAATTCAGACCGCTATTCTTAGTAATCACGGACAAATCTATAACTCTGGATTTCCTCAACAAAAACATAAGATCAGTACTAAATACAAGAATTACATGGGAACTGCGTCGAAATAGTAAACTCATCATACAATGCCACAACTGCCAAGGGTGGGGGCATGCAACTACCAACTGCGGCCGTACACCGTGGTGTCTAAAATGCGCTGGGCCACATCTGACGAGAACATGCACAAAGACCAGGGACACAGATGCAAAATGCATTAATTGTGGAGGTAAACATCCAGCCAATAATATCGAATGCCCGGAATACCTGAAAAGGTTAGGAAACCTAAAAACCCATAAACAAAATTTTAACAAGACATACATACCAGCACCCCCACCAAAGACAAATGCTTGGGAAATAAGAAAAAATAAAGAAGAAGAAGAATTCCCGCCCCTTCAACAGAAAAATAAAGAAAGTACAAATCAAGAAAGCCAACAGAAAATTAATCAAAACAAAATTGCTGAAGATAATGTATCACAATTTCAGGAAATAAACTCAATCCTACTGGAAGTTAACAGGATGGTTAATTTGGCAGAATTGGCGCGAGCGGCTAGAGACCTCAGAGACAAACTGAAAAACGCAGTAAGTAATATGGAAAAATTCACTGTGTACAATAATTTTGTACAAAATATTGACAAATACAACTTTTAAGGACAAGACAATGAAGGACAAAAAGATCAGGACTAAAATAATGTTACATAACGCACACGACGTAATTAACAAAATAAATTCAATCAAGAAACACATTCGCAAACATAAAATAGACATTATAATCATAACAGAAACACAGTTTAAGACAAAAGACAAATTTAAATTAAATGGATACATAACATACAGACACAACAGACCAGGTGACGTAGAACACATGGGGGTAAAAATCCTAAATAAAAAAGACATAACTCACAAAAGACTAACAAACACCAACAACAATACAAGACCAGAACACATAACTTGTATAAACAAAACGTTACAAGACAAGCAACATCCACTTCTAGTCAAAAACAGCTAGACGGGACAGCTGATTAGACGAGGAGGGAGCATTTTCTGGACGGAGAGAGAGAAACGTTCATTAATGAGCATTTCTCGGACCTCTGCCCGGGATGATCCACCCTCGACTAATCAGTAAACGACAACCGACATAACTAAAGTTATGCTACACCGACAAACACTGAGTTTTTTATGTTTTTTACTTTTTTTATTTTTACAATTTTTCTCAGTATAACCGACAAAAAAATTATTGTACACAGAGCCGAGAAATCGAAAAAAGACATTCTGCCAAATTGACCAACCCATAATCACTATATAAGTCCTAAAAAGGACAGGAGGTAGTGTTTTTCCAAAACAAAGGAAAACAATTAACACTAAATAAGTTAAGGACATATCTGTATATATTTTACGTGTATATATTTTATGTTAAAATGTACTTATTAAATGTGTTTATTGTAAATGAAATTTTAAAAATGTAAATAAAGGTTTTGTGTGTGTGTGTGTGTGGCGCTACCACAGAGCGATAGTCATGTTAACATCGTTTTCTTTTTCACCGACCTGAGGTATTTTGAAAAAACCCACATCAACAATAAACTAAGAAAGTCAAATAGAAAGTCCAAATTTTAGTATGCTGCAAAAATTTTAATAGCACACTTGAAAATATTGTCTTGAAATCAGCTCAAAAACTGCTATGTAATGATTCAGCTCGAATGTTCGGATTAAGCCGTTATAATGTTCAATTTCAATAAAACAAATTATTTTTTACATTTATAAATGTAAAAATTCAACTATCTATTTTGATATTGTTATATAATTTTTAATTTATCTACCTAGAATAAAAACTTACGTAAGATTGTAATATACCATGTTCAACCATTATCACACTATTCGAATATCTGTTAAAACGTTGGTTTAGAAAAGAACTTTTTATAATAAACACTAATTTATCCTTAAAAGTAAAATTTATTTAAACAATCTATTTTCTAATAGGTTTTATAATTATTTATCTGTCATCTATGTGATATTTTAATTGCCAATTGTTTTATCTTATATGAAAAAAGTAGGTAAAATAAAGCTAGGCATTTTGTGAAACACAGAAAAAGTTTATTAAACAATACGTTTTTGTAAGGAATTTTCCATCTTCTATGACACTATTTACCGTTTTTACAACTGAAAAATTTCATCCAACATAAAAGATTTCTTTCGTTAAATCATTTTTTAAGCATAATTATTCAACTAACGCTAAATTTTATACAGTTTTATTTCGGTTCGACCTATTCTAGATACTCTTAAAACTTTTTACAAAGTGATTGAACAAGTTAAAATTGATTGTTTATTAATATATGATATTAATTAAAAAGTTATATGTGGAAATCTATAGAAACAATTAGGGTATACAGGGTACACATCTCTATTTTTTTATATATTTTTGTCATCATTCCCTCATACTATACTTCAAAAAGAGACATTTCTTACTAAGGTTTCTATTATTATCAATTATTTTACATATAAAATAACGATTTATCTGATTAATCATACATTTTGACAAAATAATTGTAATGATATTAGCTAAAATTAAACAAGAATTATAAAATACATAAATTAAATAAATTTCAAGCATGTAGCGACATCTATTGGGATTTCTTGTACTTTTGTTTGTATTTTTTTAACTAACTGCAATTTTAAAGAAAATGTTTTTGTTTTTTTACAAGTTATATAACACTATAAGTATTGTACAAATAAAAGTAAACTTTTCCATCTACATCTCTGAAGATGACATCAAATAGGGTCAAAAC
Source organism: Altica lythri (assembly GCA_964028335.1). Lineage (NCBI taxonomy): Eukaryota > Metazoa > Arthropoda > Insecta > Coleoptera > Chrysomelidae > Altica > Altica lythri. The sequence continues at coordinate 75,962 of CAXIIO010000641.1, read as the reverse complement.
GTAAAACTTTTCTTTCTAAATCCCTAAAGATAAACTCTTATAGGTTCGAAACGTAAAACTTTTCATCTAAATCCCTGAAGATGAACTTTTATAGGTTCGAAACGTAAAACTTTCCAACTAAATCATTGAAGATGAACTAAAAAAGTTTAAAAAAACAGTTTCAAATATGTTCGAAACGTAAAACTTTTCCATCTAAATCCCTGCAGATGAGCTCAAATAGCGTCAAAACGTAAAACTTTCCATCTAAACCCAAAACGTAGGATAATTTAAAAGAGTCCACTTAGTCGTTTCATTGTTGCTAACCAACAATTTCTAATATCATAAATAGTTTTAATGATTCAAAAATGAACATCAGAAAGAATGAAATTACTTATTTAATACGACTGTAACATTTTACAGTTTTAAAGATACTGATAATTTAATTTTTAAGAGAACAAATTTGACATTTCAACAAATTTTTCTCAAAGTTTTTGGATATAGATAATAAAATGGTTTTTATTCATTAATAAAATATAAATATATTGTGGTTCTGAAAAGAACCGTTTTGTATTGCAAATTTGTCCAATTAATTATGTAAATTACTTGGAGCTTGTATATTTAGTAACAGCTTTTGTTCCTTCACTGACTGCGTGTTTAGCCAATTCACCAGGAAGTAATAGACGAACTGCAGTTTGAATTTCTCTACTGGTAATCGTAGAACGTTTATTGTAGTGTGCTAAACGGGAAGCTTCTGCTGCAATACGTTCAAAAATATCATTAACAAAACTGTTCATGATACTCATGGCTTTACTGGAAATACCGGTGTCAGGATGTACTTGTTTCAAAACTTTGTAGATGTAAATGGCATAACTTTCCTTCCTCTTTCGTCTCTTCTTCTTATCACCTTTAGAAATATTTTTTTGTGCCTTGCCGGCTTTTTTCGCAGCTTTTCCGCTTGTTTTTGGTGGCATATTTACTGTTAAACGGTACCAAAGTATAACGTTAACTGTGTGGTGCCGCCGACTTACAAGGCATATTATAATAAAGTTGCGTTTCTTCAATAGGCTCCACCCACTGCGTTACGGCATGTGCGCTGTACGCTATTGGCTATACTCGTTACTATAAATTTGTTGGTAGATTATAGAAATTTTCATAACGTTTCGTGTAAGAGTAGAGTGTGTTGTCTCTTTTTGTACAACTATATATAAAGAAAAATGTCCGGACGTGGTAAAGGTGGAAAAGTTAAAGGAAAGGCAAAGTCACGATCAAACCGTGCTGGTTTACAATTTCCCGTTGGACGTATTCATCGTCTGTTGAGAAAAGGAAATTATGCTGAACGTGTTGGAGCTGGTGCACCAGTTTATTTGGCTGCTGTCATGGAATATTTAGCTGCTGAAGTACTAGAATTGGCGGGTAATGCTGCTCGTGACAACAAGAAAACTCGTATTATTCCTAGACATTTGCAATTGGCAATTCGTAACGACGAAGAATTAAATAAACTTCTGTCTGGTGTTACAATTGCACAAGGTGGTGTTTTACCAAATATACAAGCTGTTCTTTTACCCAAGAAAACTGAAAAGAAAGCCTAATTTAATACAATATTAATATCATATCAAATAATACTCGGCCCTTTTAAGGGCCACAATCTATATGTGAATATATATATATGATAGAGAAAAGTTATAATTATTTTAATTAAATCGATATATAAACGTTTTGTTTTTTAAGTAAGTATATAAAAATTAAACTGAACTGTGGTTTCGTTTAGATAGACTTGTAGAATAATAGAGAAAACAAAATAAAAACATATTATTAGCATTTAAAAAATAACATATCCAAAATTGGGATGTTCCTTTATTATTCTTCTTAACTAGGATTGATATGAATGAATAAAAGACAAAAAAAAAACAAAAGCTGTTTTAAATTAAATATCTTAACAAACAGTATCTTTCATAAGATGGTCAGTATTATGTGTGTGTGATTTTATAATTTAACAAAAAATAATAATCTAACTTAAAAAAAATTATAATAATTATCCGTTTAATTAATGTATAAAAGTAAAATAGTTTACATTATTGATATAGAATCTTTTAATTTTAATTAAAATTAACTGATTGTAGTAAAAGCCAAAAAGAAAAATAAATCGTTTGTTTGTTTTGTTTAGTTTATGAAATTTTTATCATTGATAAATTTAATTTTTGTGGTTCTGAAAAGAACCGATGTTTTATTTTATTGTTTAACAATATATTTAGATGATAGTTGACAATATTGACGATTATCAAGTTAAATATTTTTAACCTCCAAAACCATACAAAGTACGTCCCTGTCTTTTTAATGCATAAACAACATCCATGGCTGTGACGGTTTTCCTTTTAGCATGTTCTGTATAAGTTACAGCATCTCTGATTACATTTTCCAAAAATACTTTCAGTACTCCTCTGGTTTCTTCATAGATAAGACCAGATATACGTTTGACACCACCTCTACGTGCCAATCTTCTAATGGCAGGTTTGGTAATACCTTGGATATTATCACGTAATACTTTACGGTGACGTTTAGCACCCCCTTTACCAAGACCTTTTCCACCTTTACCTCGGCCTGTCATATTAAATAAAAACGAATTGATTAAAACTGCAAGTAAGATTCGTTACGAACAAACACTGCACGTTGACTGTAGTTTCTCCTTGAGAGTACGGCTTTTTGTTGGCTAAGCTCCACCTCTCGACCAATCAGCGACCAGATCGAGGTGATAAAAGAGCAGACCAAAACAAAATTAAATTCATTCGAACTCTACTATTGTTAGTATCAAGTCGTCGTTGGCGCTGTTCTTATAAATTTTTTTTTTGAATAATTTGTAATAATAATGGCACGTACAAAGCAAACGGCTCGTAAATCAACCGGAGGTAAAGCTCCCAGAAAACAATTAGCTACAAAAGCAGCTCGTAAGAGTGCTCCAGCTACTGGTGGCGTTAAAAAACCACATCGTTACCGTCCCGGAACTGTAGCTCTTCGTGAAATCAGACGTTATCAGAAAAGTACTGAGCTTTTGATCCGAAAATTACCTTTCCAACGTTTAGTGCGAGAAATTGCACAGGATTTTAAAACCGATTTACGTTTCCAAAGTTCCGCTGTAATGGCTCTTCAAGAAGCCAGTGAAGCTTACTTGGTTGGTCTTTTTGAAGATACAAATTTGTGTGCCATCCATGCTAAACGTGTAACTATAATGCCTAAAGACATTCAATTGGCTAGAAGAATTCGTGGAGAACGTGCCTAAACAGGGATTTTTTTTTATATAAATAACAACAACGGTTCTTTTCAGAACCACAAGTATATTTTATTAATTATGATAAAATTTAATAGTTACTTAATTTTTGCAACCTAAACTTCACTAAGTTAAATATATTATAACAGATAATAGTCAGTTGTTTCAGAAAATAAAAGATGTAAAAATAAAAAAAATGTCATTTTTTTGTTGTTTATTCAATTTGTATTATTTGTAGAATATATTTTGGATTATTTTTAAAATATTTGAGGATATAATTAATAATTTGTATGCTATTTACTATAAAATTTGTATTATTTATTTATTTATTTATTTCTTTCTTTCTTTAATATTTTATTGTTAATTATTTAAAAATTCAGTAATTATATTCTTTTTTTTTGTTTCAATATTTTAATAAAAAAATTATATAATTTTTATACTGTAATAGATCTTGTCATTAATAATAAAATCTAATACAATTTAATTATAATTTTTATCATTTTATATATATATACGTATATGTTGTGGTTCTTAAAAGAACCGTTGTTGTTGTTAAAAAGAAATAGGTAAATGCTATGTAAATAAACATGAAATTATTTAGAACTTGTATATTTAGTTACAGCTTTTGTTCCTTCACTGACTGCGTGTTTAGCCAATTCACCAGGAAGTAATAGACGAACTGCAGTTTGAATTTCTCTACTGGTAATCGTAGAACGTTTATTGTAATGTGCTAAACGTGAAGCTTCAGCTGCAATACGTTCGAAAATATCATTAACAAAACTGTTCATGATACTCATAGCTTTACTGGAAATACCGGTGTCAGGATGTACTTGTTTCAAAACTTTGTAGATGTAAATGGCATAACTTTCCTTCCTCTTTCGTCTCTTCTTTTTATCTCCTTTAGAAATATTTTTTTGTGCCTTTCCGGCTTTTTTTGCAGCTTTTCCGCTTGTTTTTGGTGGCATATTTACTATTAAACGATACAAAGTATAACGTCAACTAAGCGGTGTCTCACGCACGCACGCACGCTCTGAGCCCCGAGATGATGAGAATGCCATTCAATACAACGATTTAGTTGCATGAATGGCATTCTCGCCTCCTCTTCCACCTCCCCCCCCTCACCTCCGAGGGGGGCCTCAGCAATTTCGGACCCCTTTTTGGCTTTGGGGAGAAACTGCGGTCCTCATCTACTTCTGCCAAGACAGTGCTCTGTGCACTATATTCCTGGTGTCTGGCTATTGTTATGCGTGCTTTTCTATTTTATGTGCTTTCCGTTGTATTTTTTGCGGTCTCAGTTAACGTTACTTTCACGGTGACTCTTTTCGTCACAAATGCCGCTATGTTATCGTCTGTTTTTCTACTGCTGCCGGAGCTGCATCTTCGGCCTCTTGTGTGTCCATGGACCATTATCTGGATCGTATTCTGTCAATTCTCTTAGGTCACGGTTTACATGGTTCCTCGTGCCTTCAAAGATCGTCCTAGCTCTTTCTTTCATGGTATCTGTTATTTTTCTAATTTCTAAGTCGTGATATAAGGTGTTATTCCTTATGTACCATGGTGCGTTTACCGCTTCCCTTAGACTTCTATTTTGTTGTTTTTGTACTTTATCTATCGTAGTTTTGCAAGCATGGCCCCATGCCACCGATGCATACGTTAGGATGGGCATAATTATTGTCTGGATCAGTCTTAGTTTTATTCGCAAGTTTAACTTGCTTTTTCTTCCAATAAGTCCTGCTAATTTGCTTCTTGCGTATTTTGATTTCTTTACTACGCTGTCTACGTGTTCTTTGAAGCATAGTCCTTGGTCCAAGTTGACTCCAAGGTACTTTACTGATCTATTCCAGTTTATATCTTCTTCTCCCATCGTGATGTTTTCATATGGGTGGTGGCGTCTCTTTTTAAACAGGATAGCTTTCGTCTTTTCCTGATTTATCGCTATTTTCCATCGTATGCACCATTCTTCCATTTCATCCATTGCTCTTTGCAAATATCTTGTGATCAACCTTGGTTGAGTACTTCTTGCTGCTAGTGCAGTGTCATCAGCATATAAAGACAACATGGTGTTTGGTGTCTTAGGCACGTCTGCTGTATATATTGTATACAGCAGTGGGGACAGCACGGCTCCTTGTGGAACTCCTGCTTCTATGTTTGCATATCTAGATGTTATTGGGCCCATCTTTATCCTGAATTCTCTGTTTTCCAAGAATGACGCTACCAGCTTCGTCATTGCTCTTGAAATCCCCATGTCCGTCATTTTGTATATTAATCCTTCGTGCCACACTCTATCGAATGCTTTGCTGACATCTAGAAACACTGCTCCAGTGGATTGTTTTCTATTAAATCCTTCACTGATATATTCTACCAGTCTTAGAACTTGTAGTTCTGTTGAATGTTCTCTTCTGAATCCAAATTGCTCTTCTGGCAATATATTTAATTGGTTTACTTGTTCCCATAATCTTCTAAGTATCACCCTTTCTGTAACCTTGCTAAGTGCTGGTAGAAGGCTGATTGGGCGATAGTTTTGAGGAAAAGTTGGATCCTTTCCAGGAGCGGTGTCTCTACCTTACGAGGCATATTTATAATAAAGTTCCGTTTCTTCAATAGGCTCCACCCACTGCGTTATGGCATGTGCGCTGTACGCTATTGGCTACACTCGTTAGTATAAATTTGTTGGTACATAGTAAATATTTTCATATCTCTTTGCACCGTGGAGAGTATTCCTCAGTTCTTTTTCTGTCTATCTGTCTGTAACTAAGTGAAAATGTCCGGACGTGGTAAAGGAGGCAAAGTTAAAGGAAAGGCAAAGACACGATCAACTCGTGCTGGTTTACAGTTTCCCGTTGGACGTATTCATCGTCTGTTGAGAAAAGGAAATTATGCTGAACGTGTTGGAGCTGGTGCACCAGTTTATTTGGCTGCTGTCATGGAATATTTAGCTGCTGAAGTACTAGAATTGGCGGGTAATGCTGCTCGTGATAACAAGAAAACTCGTATTATTCCTAGACATTTGCAATTGGCAATTCGTAACGACGAAGAATTAAATAAACTTCTGTCTGGTGTTACAATTGCACAAGGTGGTGTTTTACCAAATATACAAGCTGTTCTTTTACCCAAGAAAACTGAAAAGAAGGCTTAAATTTTTTATTCGTTGTCAAATTAGTAAATACTCGGCCCTTTTCAGGGCCATAATATTATTATTATTTTATAATGTTCGACAAAAAAAAAACTAACACATGTATAATTTATTTATTAATTTGCAAATTTGGAATGCAATTTGAAATTGAATGATAATAAATGTCATTCTAGTCTAATAACGTAAAAAAAAAGTAAACGTATAATAAAATAAATATTTGCTAAAATGATTTGTTGATAAAAAAAAATGTTTTTATATAAAAACAAATATTGTTATATTTTGTTGTGATTTATTGCGTTTCCACTTAGAAAATCTTTAAGAAGCACAATACATATATATATATATATATATATATTCATTTTTGTTTTAATATTTAGCTAAATTCGTACAAAAGAAAATCTAATTGAATGATAAATAATTTTTTTTTTTTTACAATTTAAAATTTTTAAAACTTGTATCAAACTTATCAACTTATACGGTTTTTGTTTTATTATTATTATAATTATTATTTTTATTCTATCATTATTAAAATTGAATAATTTTGTGGCCCTCAAAAGGGCCATTTGTTTATAATAACAGTTTATTGAAGGATGATACCACATAAACAACGATGATATATAAATATTTCGTGTTTATTTCTTCTTTTTAGGTGATGCTGCCTTCCTGGCTTTAGGTGAAGTAGGAGTTTTGGCAGTTTTTGGTTTTGGTGCCTTTGGTTTTTTAGTTGGACCTTTAGCTGATTTTTTGGCTTTAATCGGTGATTTTGCAGTTGTAGTCGATGTAGTTTTAGCAGCAGATGGTGTTTTCTTTTCGTCTTTTTTCGGTTTAGCAGCTTTTATTGGTGATTTTTTCGCTTTGATTGATTTCTTAGCCGGTTTAGTTTTATCTCCAGTTGCTAAACTAGATCGTTTTACAGTTGCAGCTTTTTTGGGTTTTGCACCAGAAGCCTTTTTCTTTTCACCAGTGGCACTAGTACTTTTGATCGATCCAGTGGATGCAGCTGATGCAAGTTTAAATGAACCTGATGCACCCTTTCCTTTAGTTTGGACCAGAGATCCTGATACTACAGCAGATTTTAAGTACTTTTTGATGAAAGGCGCAACTTTTTCAGCGTCAACTTTGTAATTTGCTGTTATATATTTTTTGATAGCTTGAAGCGACGATCCACCTCTCTCTTTTAGTCCTTTAATAGCGTTATTGACCATTTCAGATGTAGGTGGATGAGAAGGTTTACTTCTTGGATTTTTATTTTTTTTCTCTTTTTTTGATGAAGAAGAGATCTGAGATGCATTGGCACCGGTCGTTGCAGAAGTTGCCGAATTCTGGTTATCTGTATCGGCCATAGTTATGTATAAATTTTTATTTTTTCACTGAATCACTGAGAATTTATCTCGAATTGTGTTTAAATAAAATGCGCCAAAAATTACACGAACACCGAGTAGTCGGTTAGTGTGGTCGGACCGAAGACTGAATGGTTGCACTTTGAGTTCATGAAACTAAAGTGGCGCTACCACAGAGCGATAGTCATGTTAACATCGTTTTCTTTTTCACCGACCTGAGGTATTTTGAAAAAACCCACATCAACAATAAACTAAGAAAGTCAAATAGAAAGTCCAAATTTTAGTATGCTGCAAAAATTTTAATAGCACACTTGAAAATATTGTCTTGAAATCAGCTCAAAAACTGCTATGTAATGATTCAGCTCGAATGTTCGGATTAAGCCGTTATAATGTTCAATTTCAATAAAACAAATTATTTTTTACATTTATAAATGTAAAAATTCAACTATCTATTTTGATATTGTTATATAATTTTTAATTTATCTACCTAGAATAAAAACTTACGTAAGATTGTAATATACCATGTTCAACCATTATCACACTATTCGAATATCTGTTAAAACGTTGGTTTAGAAAAGAACTTTTTATAATAAACACTAATTTATCCTTAAAAGTAAAATTTATTTAAACAATCTATTTTCTAATAGGTTTTATAATTATTTATCTGTCATCTATGTGATATTTTAATTGCCAATTGTTTTATCTTATATGAAAAAAGTAGGTAAAATAAAGCTAGGCATTTTGTGAAACACAGAAAAAGTTTATTAAACAATACGTTTTTGTAAGGAATTTTCCATCTTCTATGACACTATTTACCGTTTTTACAACTGAAAAATTTCATCCAACATAAAAGATTTCTTTCGTTAAATCATTTTTTAAGCATAATTATTCAACTAACGCTAAATTTTATACAGTTTTATTTCGGTTCGACCTATTCTAGATACTCTTAAAACTTTTTACAAAGTGATTGAACAAGTTAAAATTGATTGTTTATTAATATATGATATTAATTAAAAAGTTATATGTGGAAATCTATAGAAACAATTAGGGTATACAGGGTACACATCTCTATTTTTTTATATATTTTTGTCATCATTCCCTCATACTATACTTCAAAAAGAGACATTTCTTACTAAGGTTTCTATTATTATCAATTATTTTACATATAAAATAACGATTTATCTGATTAATCATACATTTTGACAAAATAATTGTAATGATATTAGCTAAAATTAAACAAGAATTATAAAATACATAAATTAAATAAATTTCAAGCATGTAGCGACATCTATTGGGATTTCTTGTACTTTTGTTTGTATTTTTTTAACTAACTGCAATTTTAAAGAAAATGTTTTTGTTTTTTTACAAGTTATATAACACTATAAGTATTGTACAAATAAAAGTAAACTTTTCCATCTACATCTCTGAAGATGACATCAAATAGGGTCAAAACGTAAAACTTTTCTTTCTAAATCCCTAAAGATAAACTCTTATAGGTTCGAAACGTAAAACTTTTCATCTAAATCCCTGAAGATGAACTTTTATAGGTTCGAAACGTAAAACTTTCCAACTAAATCATTGAAGATGAACTAAAAAAGTTTAAAAAAACAGTTTCAAATATGTTCGAAACGTAAAACTTTTCCATCTAAATCCCTGCAGATGAGCTCAAATAGCGTCAAAACGTAAAACTTTCCATCTAAACCCAAAACGTAGGATAATTTAAAAGAGTCCACTTAGTCGTTTCATTGTTGCTAACCAACAATTTCTAATATCATAAATAGTTTTAATGATTCAAAAATGAACATCAGAAAGAATGAAATTACTTATTTAATACGACTGTAACATTTTACAGTTTTAAAGATACTGATAATTTAATTTTTAAGAGAACAAATTTGACATTTCAACAAATTTTTCTCAAAGTTTTTGGATATAGATAATAAAATGGTTTTTATTCATTAATAAAATATAAATATATTGTGGTTCTGAAAAGAACCGTTTTGTATTGCAAATTTGTCCAATTAATTATGTAAATTACTTGGAGCTTGTATATTTAGTAACAGCTTTTGTTCCTTCACTGACTGCGTGTTTAGCCAATTCACCAGGAAGTAATAGACGAACTGCAGTTTGAATTTCTCTACTGGTAATCGTAGAACGTTTATTGTAGTGTGCTAAACGGGAAGCTTCTGCTGCAATACGTTCAAAAATATCATTAACAAAACTGTTCATGATACTCATGGCTTTACTGGAAATACCGGTGTCAGGATGTACTTGTTTCAAAACTTTGTAGATGTAAATGGCATAACTTTCCTTCCTCTTTCGTCTCTTCTTCTTATCACCTTTAGAAATATTTTTTTGTGCCTTGCCGGCTTTTTTCGCAGCTTTTCCGCTTGTTTTTGGTGGCATATTTACTGTTAAACGGTACCAAAGTATAACGTTAACTGTGTGGTGCCGCCGACTTACAAGGCATATTATAATAAAGTTGCGTTTCTTCAATAGGCTCCACCCACTGCGTTACGGCATGTGCGCTGTACGCTATTGGCTATACTCGTTACTATAAATTTGTTGGTAGATTATAGAAATTTTCATAACGTTTCGTGTAAGAGTAGAGTGTGTTGTCTCTTTTTGTACAACTATATATAAAGAAAAATGTCCGGACGTGGTAAAGGTGGAAAAGTTAAAGGAAAGGCAAAGTCACGATCAAACCGTGCTGGTTTACAATTTCCCGTTGGACGTATTCATCGTCTGTTGAGAAAAGGAAATTATGCTGAACGTGTTGGAGCTGGTGCACCAGTTTATTTGGCTGCTGTCATGGAATATTTAGCTGCTGAAGTACTAGAATTGGCGGGTAATGCTGCTCGTGACAACAAGAAAACTCGTATTATTCCTAGACATTTGCAATTGGCAATTCGTAACGACGAAGAATTAAATAAACTTCTGTCTGGTGTTACAATTGCACAAGGTGGTGTTTTACCAAATATACAAGCTGTTCTTTTACCCAAGAAAACTGAAAAGAAAGCCTAATTTAATACAATATTAATATCATATCAAATAATACTCGGCCCTTTTAAGGGCCACAATCTATATGTGAATATATATATATGATAGAGAAAAGTTATAATTATTTTAATTAAATCGATATATAAACGTTTTGTTTTTTAAGTAAGTATATAAAAATTAAACTGAACTGTGGTTTCGTTTAGATAGACTTGTAGAATAATAGAGAAAACAAAATAAAAACATATTATTAGCATTTAAAAAATAACATATCCAAAATTGGGATGTTCCTTTATTATTCTTCTTAACTAGGATTGATATGAATGAATAAAAGACAAAAAAAAAACAAAAGCTGTTTTAAATTAAATATCTTAACAAACAGTATCTTTCATAAGATGGTCAGTATTATGTGTGTGTGATTTTATAATTTAACAAAAAATAATAATCTAACTTAAAAAAAATTATAATAATTATCCGTTTAATTAATGTATAAAAGTAAAATAGTTTACATTATTGATATAGAATCTTTTAATTTTAATTAAAATTAACTGATTGTAGTAAAAGCCAAAAAGAAAAATAAATCGTTTGTTTGTTTTGTTTAGTTTATGAAATTTTTATCATTGATAAATTTAATTTTTGTGGTTCTGAAAAGAACCGATGTTTTATTTTATTGTTTAACAATATATTTAGATGATAGTTGACAATATTGACGATTATCAAGTTAAATATTTTTAACCTCCAAAACCATACAAAGTACGTCCCTGTCTTTTTAATGCATAAACAACATCCATGGCTGTGACGGTTTTCCTTTTAGCATGTTCTGTATAAGTTACAGCATCTCTGATTACATTTTCCAAAAATACTTTCAGTACTCCTCTGGTTTCTTCATAGATAAGACCAGATATACGTTTGACACCACCTCTACGTGCCAATCTTCTAATGGCAGGTTTGGTAATACCTTGGATATTATCACGTAATACTTTACGGTGACGTTTAGCACCCCCTTTACCAAGACCTTTTCCACCTTTACCTCGGCCTGTCATATTAAATAAAAACGAATTGATTAAAACTGCAAGTAAGATTCGTTACGAACAAACACTGCACGTTGACTGTAGTTTCTCCTTGAGAGTACGGCTTTTTGTTGGCTAAGCTCCACCTCTCGACCAATCAGCGACCAGATCGAGGTGATAAAAGAGCAGACCAAAACAAAATTAAATTCATTCGAACTCTACTATTGTTAGTATCAAGTCGTCGTTGGCGCTGTTCTTATAAATTTTTTTTTTGAATAATTTGTAATAATAATGGCACGTACAAAGCAAACGGCTCGTAAATCAACCGGAGGTAAAGCTCCCAGAAAACAATTAGCTACAAAAGCAGCTCGTAAGAGTGCTCCAGCTACTGGTGGCGTTAAAAAACCACATCGTTACCGTCCCGGAACTGTAGCTCTTCGTGAAATCAGACGTTATCAGAAAAGTACTGAGCTTTTGATCCGAAAATTACCTTTCCAACGTTTAGTGCGAGAAATTGCACAGGATTTTAAAACCGATTTACGTTTCCAAAGTTCCGCTGTAATGGCTCTTCAAGAAGCCAGTGAAGCTTACTTGGTTGGTCTTTTTGAAGATACAAATTTGTGTGCCATCCATGCTAAACGTGTAACTATAATGCCTAAAGACATTCAATTGGCTAGAAGAATTCGTGGAGAACGTGCCTAAACAGGGATTTTTTTTTATATAAATAACAACAACGGTTCTTTTCAGAACCACAAGTATATTTTATTAATTATGATAAAATTTAATAGTTACTTAATTTTTGCAACCTAAACTTCACTAAGTTAAATATATTATAACAGATAATAGTCAGTTGTTTCAGAAAATAAAAGATGTAAAAATAAAAAAAATGTCATTTTTTTGTTGTTTATTCAATTTGTATTATTTGTAGAATATATTTTGGATTATTTATAAAATATTTGAGGATATAATTAATAATTTGTATGCTATTTACTATAAAATTTGTATTATTTATTTATTTATTTATTTCTTTCTTTCTTTAATATTTTATTGTTAATTATTTAAAAATTCAGTAATTATATTCTTTTTTTTTGTTTCAATATTTTAATAAAAAAATTATATAATTTTTATACTGTAATAGATCTTGTCATTAATAATAAAATCTAATACAATTTAATTATAATTTTTATCATTTTATATATATATACGTATATGTTGTGGTTCTTAAAAGAACCGTTGTTGTTGTTAAAAAGAAATAGGTAAATGCTATGTAAATAAACATGAAATTATTTAGAACTTGTATATTTAGTTACAGCTTTTGTTCCTTCACTGACTGCGTGTTTAGCCAATTCACCAGGAAGTAATAGACGAACTGCAGTTTGAATTTCTCTACTGGTAATCGTAGAACGTTTATTGTAATGTGCTAAACGTGAAGCTTCAGCTGCAATACGTTCGAAAATATCATTAACAAAACTGTTCATGATACTCATAGCTTTACTGGAAATACCGGTGTCAGGATGTACTTGTTTCAAAACTTTGTAGATGTAAATGGCATAACTTTCCTTCCTCTTTCGTCTCTTCTTTTTATCTCCTTTAGAAATATTTTTTTGTGCCTTTCCGGCTTTTTTTGCAGCTTTTCCGCTTGTTTTTGGTGGCATATTTACTGTTAAACGGTACCAAAGTATAACGTTAACTGTGTGGTGCCGCCGACTTACAAGGCATATTATAATAAAGTTGCGTTTCTTCAATAGGCTCCACCCACTGCGTTACGGCATGTGCGCTGTACGCTATTGGCTATACTCGTTACTATAAATTTGTTGGTAGATTATAGAAATTTTCATAACGTTTCGTGTAAGAGTAGAGTGTGTTGTCTCTTTTTGTACAACTATATATAAAGAAAAATGTCCGGACGTGGTAAAGGTGGAAAAGTTAAAGGAAAGGCAAAGTCACGATCAAACCGTGCTGGTTTACAATTTCCCGTTGGACGTATTCATCGTCTGTTGAGAAAAGGAAATTATGCTGAACGTGTTGGAGCTGGTGCACCAGTTTATTTGGCTGCTGTCATGGAATATTTAGCTGCTGAAGTACTAGAATTGGCGGGTAATGCTGCTCGTGACAACAAGAAAACTCGTATTATTCCTAGACATTTGCAATTGGCAATTCGTAACGACGAAGAATTAAATAAACTTCTGTCTGGTGTTACAATTGCACAAGGTGGTGTTTTACCAAATATACAAGCTGTTCTTTTACCCAAGAAAACTGAAAAGAAAGCCTAATTTAATACAATATTAATATCATATCAAATAATACTCGGCCCTTTTAAGGGCCACAATCTATATGTGAATATATATATATGATAGAGAAAAGTTATAATTATTTTAATTAAATCGATATATAAACGTTTTGTTTTTTAAGTAAGTATATAAAAATTAAACTGAACTGTGGTTTCGTTTAGATAGACTTGTAGAATAATAGAGAAAACAAAATAAAAACATATTATTAGCATTTAAAAAATAACATATCCAAAATTGGGATGTTCCTTTATTATTCTTCTTAACTAGGATTGATATGAATGAATAAAAGACAAAAAAAAAACAAAAGCTGTTTTAAATTAAATATCTTAACAAACAGTATCTTTCATAAGATGGTCAGTATTATGTGTGTGTGATTTTATAATTTAACAAAAAATAATAATCTAACTTAAAAAAAATTATAATAATTATCCGTTTAATTAATGTATAAAAGTAAAATAGTTTACATTATTGATATAGAATCTTTTAATTTTAATTAAAATTAACTGATTGTAGTAAAAGCCAAAAAGAAAAATAAATCGTTTGTTTGTTTTGTTTAGTTTATGAAATTTTTATCATTGATAAATTTAATTTTTGTGGTTCTGAAAAGAACCGATGTTTTATTTTATTGTTTAACAATATATTTAGATGATAGTTGACAATATTGACGATTATCAAGTTAAATATTTTTAACCTCCAAAACCATACAAAGTACGTCCCTGTCTTTTTAATGCATAAACAACATCCATGGCTGTGACGGTTTTCCTTTTAGCATGTTCTGTATAAGTTACAGCATCTCTGATTACATTTTCCAAAAATACTTTCAGTACTCCTCTGGTTTCTTCATAGATAAGACCAGATATACGTTTGACACCACCTCTACGTGCCAATCTTCTAATGGCAGGTTTGGTAATACCTTGGATATTATCACGTAATACTTTACGGTGACGTTTAGCACCCCCTTTACCAAGACCTTTTCCACCTTTACCTCGGCCTGTCATATTAAATAAAAACGAATTGATTAAAACTGCAAGTAAGATTCGTTACGAACAAACACTGCACGTTGACTGTAGTTTCTCCTTGAGAGTACGGCTTTTTGTTGGCTAAGCTCCACCTCTCGACCAATCAGCGACCAGATCGAGGTGATAAAAGAGCAGACCAAAACAAAATTAAATTCATTCGAACTCTACTATTGTTAGTATCAAGTCGTCGTTGGCGCTGTTCTTATAAATTTTTTTTTTGAATAATTTGTAATAATAATGGCACGTACAAAGCAAACGGCTCGTAAATCAACCGGAGGTAAAGCTCCCAGAAAACAATTAGCTACAAAAGCAGCTCGTAAGAGTGCTCCAGCTACTGGTGGCGTTAAAAAACCACATCGTTACCGTCCCGGAACTGTAGCTCTTCGTGAAATCAGACGTTATCAGAAAAGTACTGAGCTTTTGATCCGAAAATTACCTTTCCAACGTTTAGTGCGAGAAATTGCACAGGATTTTAAAACCGATTTACGTTTCCAAAGTTCCGCTGTAATGGCTCTTCAAGAAGCCAGTGAAGCTTACTTGGTTGGTCTTTTTGAAGATACAAATTTGTGTGCCATCCATGCTAAACGTGTAACTATAATGCCTAAAGACATTCAATTGGCTAGAAGAATTCGTGGAGAACGTGCCTAAACAGGGATTTTTTTTTATATAAATAACAACAACGGTTCTTTTCAGAACCACAAGTATATTTTATTAATTATGATAAAATTTAATAGTTACTTAATTTTTGCAACCTAAACTTCACTAAGTTAAATATATTATAACAGATAATAGTCAGTTGTTTCAGAAAATAAAAGATGTAAAAATAAAAAAAATGTCATTTTTTTGTTGTTTATTCAATTTGTATTATTTGTAGAATATATTTTGGATTATTTATAAAATATTTGAGGATATAATTAATAATTTGTATGCTATTTACTATAAAATTTGTATTATTTATTTATTTCTTTCTTTCTTTAATATTTTATTGTTAATTATTTAAAAATTCAGTAATTATATTCTTTTTTTTTGTTTCAATATTTTAATAAAAAAATTATATAATTTTTATACTGTAATAGATCTTGTCATTAATAATAAAATCTAATACAATTTAATTATAATTTTTATCATTTTATATATATATACGTATATGTTGTGGTTCTTAAAAGAACCGTTGTTGTTGTTAAAAAGAAATAGGTAAATGCTATGTAAATAAACATGAAATTATTTAGAACTTGTATATTTAGTTACAGCTTTTGTTCCTTCACTGACTGCGTGTTTAGCCAATTCACCAGGAAGTAATAGACGAACTGCAGTTTGAATTTCTCTACTGGTAATCGTAGAACGTTTATTGTAATGTGCTAAACGTGAAGCTTCAGCTGCAATACGTTCGAAAATATCATTAACAAAACTGTTCATGATACTCATAGCTTTACTGGAAATACCGGTGTCAGGATGTACTTGTTTCAAAACTTTGTAGATGTAAATGGCATAACTTTCCTTCCTCTTTCGTCTCTTCTTTTTATCTCCTTTAGAAATATTTTTTTGTGCCTTTCCGGCTTTTTTTGCAGCTTTTCCGCTTGTTTTTGGTGGCATATTTACTATTAAACGATACAAAGTATAACGTCAACTAAGCGGTGTCTCTACCTTACGAGGCATATTTATAATAAAGTTCCGTTTCTTCAATAGGCTCCACCCACTGCGTTATGGCATGTGCGCTGTACGCTATTGGCTACACTCGTTAGTATAAATTTGTTGGTACATAGTAAATATTTTCATATCTCTTTGCACCGTGGAGAGTATTCCTCAGTTCTTTTTCTGTCTATCTGTCTGTAACTAAGTGAAAATGTCCGGACGTGGTAAAGGAGGCAAAGTTAAAGGAAAGGCAAAGACACGATCAACTCGTGCTGGTTTACAGTTTCCCGTTGGACGTATTCATCGTCTGTTGAGAAAAGGAAATTATGCTGAACGTGTTGGAGCTGGTGCACCAGTTTATTTGGCTGCTGTCATGGAATATTTAGCTGCTGAAGTACTAGAATTGGCGGGTAATGCTGCTCGTGATAACAAGAAAACTCGTATTATTCCTAGACATTTGCAATTGGCAATTCGTAACGACGAAGAATTAAATAAACTTCTGTCTGGTGTTACAATTGCACAAGGTGGTGTTTTACCAAATATACAAGCTGTTCTTTTACCCAAGAAAACTGAAAAGAAGGCTTAAATTTTTTATTCGTTGTCAAATTAGTAAATACTCGGCCCTTTTCAGGGCCATAATATTATTATTATTTTATAATGTTCGACAAAAAAAAAACTAACACATGTATAATTTATTTATTAATTTGCAAATTTGGAATGCAATTTGAAATTGAATGATAATAAATGTCATTCTAGTCTAATAACGTAAAAAAAAAGTAAACGTATAATAAAATAAATATTTGCTAAAATGATTTGTTGATAAAAAAAAATGTTTTTATATAAAAACAAATATTGTTATATTTTGTTGTGATTTATTGCGTTTCCACTTAGAAAATCTTTAAGAAGCACAATACATATATATATATATATATATATATATATATATTCATTTTTGTTTTAATATTTAGCTAAATTCGTACAAAAGAAAATCTAATTGAATGATAAATAATTTTTTTTTTTTTACAATTTAAAATTTTTAAAACTTGTATCAAACTTATCAACTTATACGGTTTTTGTTTTATTATTATTATAATTATTATTTTTATTCTATCATTATTAAAATTGAATAATTTTGTGGCCCTCAAAAGGGCCATTTGTTTATAATAACAGTTTATTGAAGGATGATACCACATAAACAACGATGATATATAAATATTTCGTGTTTATTTCTTCTTTTTAGGTGATGCTGCCTTCCTGGCTTTAGGTGAAGTAGGAGTTTTGGCAGTTTTTGGTTTTGGTGCCTTTGGTTTTTTAGTTGGACCTTTAGCTGATTTTTTGGCTTTAATCGGTGATTTTGCAGTTGTAGTCGATGTAGTTTTAGCAGCAGATGGTGTTTTCTTTTCGTCTTTTTTCGGTTTAGCAGCTTTTATTGGTGATTTTTTCGCTTTGATTGATTTCTTAGCCGGTTTAGTTTTATCTCCAGTTGCTAAACTAGATCGTTTTACAGTTGCAGCTTTTTTGGGTTTTGCACCAGAAGCCTTTTTCTTTTCACCAGTGGCACTAGTACTTTTGATCGATCCAGTGGATGCAGCTGATGCAAGTTTAAATGAACCTGATGCACCCTTTCCTTTAGTTTGGACCAGAGATCCTGATACTACAGCAGATTTTAAGTACTTTTTGATGAAAGGCGCAACTTTTTCAGCGTCAACTTTGTAATTTGCTGTTATATATTTTTTGATAGCTTGAAGCGACGATCCACCTCTCTCTTTTAGTCCTTTAATAGCGTTATTGACCATTTCAGATGTAGGTGGATGAGAAGGTTTACTTCTTGGATTTTTATTTTTTTTCTCTTTTTTTGATGAAGAAGAGATCTGAGATGCATTGGCACCGGTCGTTGCAGAAGTTGCCGAATTCTGGTTATCTGTATCGGCCATAGTTATGTATAAATTTTTATTTTTTCACTGAATCACTGAGAATTTATCTCGAATTGTGTTTAAATAAAATGCGCCAAAAATTACACGAACACCGAGTAGTCGGTTAGTGTGGTCGGACCGAAGACTGAATGGTTGCACTTTGAGTTCATGAAACTAAAGTGGCGCTACCACAGAGCGATAGTCATGTTAACATCGTTTTCTTTTTCACCGACCTGAGGTATTTTGAAAAAACCCACATCAACAATAAACTAAGAAAGTCAAATAGAAAGTCCAAATTTTAGTATGCTGCAAAAATTTTAATAGCACACTTGAAAATATTGTCTTGAAATCAGCTCAAAAACTGCTATGTAATGATTCAGCTCGAATGTTCGGATTAAGCCGTTATAATGTTCAATTTCAATAAAACAAATTATTTTTTACATTTATAAATGTAAAAATTCAACTATCTATTTTGATATTGTTATATAATTTTTAATTTATCTACCTAGAATAAAAACTTACGTAAGATTGTAATATACCATGTTCAACCATTATCACACTATTCGAATATCTGTTAAAACGTTGGTTTAGAAAAGAACTTTTTATAATAAACACTAATTTATCCTTAAAAGTAAAATTTATTTAAACAATCTATTTTCTAATAGGTTTTATAATTATTTATCTGTCA
Organism: Altica lythri; assembly: GCA_964028335.1. Lineage (NCBI taxonomy): Eukaryota > Metazoa > Arthropoda > Insecta > Coleoptera > Chrysomelidae > Altica > Altica lythri. Next base: position 56,701 of record CAXIIO010000641.1, on the reverse strand, counting down.
TCTATGTGATATTTTAATTGCCAATTGTTTTATCTTATATGAAAAAAGTAGGTAAAATAAAGCTAGGCATTTTGTGAAACACAGAAAAAGTTTATTAAACAATACGTTTTTGTAAGGAATTTTCCATCTTCTATGACACTATTTACCGTTTTTACAACTGAAAAATTTCATCCAACATAAAAGATTTCTTTCGTTAAATCATTTTTTAAGCATAATTATTCAACTAACGCTAAATTTTATACAGTTTTATTTCGGTTCGACCTATTCTAGATACTCTTAAAACTTTTTACAAAGTGATTGAACAAGTTAAAATTGATTGTTTATTAATATATGATATTAATTAAAAAGTTATATGTGGAAATCTATAGAAACAATTAGGGTATACAGGGTACACATCTCTATTTTTTTATATATTTTTGTCATCATTCCCTCATACTATACTTCAAAAAGAGACATTTCTTACTAAGGTTTCTATTATTATCAATTATTTTACATATAAAATAACGATTTATCTGATTAATCATACATTTTGACAAAATAATTGTAATGATATTAGCTAAAATTAAACAAGAATTATAAAATACATAAATTAAATAAATTTCAAGCATGTAGCGACATCTATTGGGATTTCTTGTACTTTTGTTTGTATTTTTTTAACTAACTGCAATTTTAAAGAAAATGTTTTTGTTTTTTTACAAGTTATATAACACTATAAGTATTGTACAAATAAAAGTAAACTTTTCCATCTACATCTCTGAAGATGACATCAAATAGGGTCAAAACGTAAAACTTTTCTTTCTAAATCCCTAAAGATAAACTCTTATAGGTTCGAAACGTAAAACTTTTCATCTAAATCCCTGAAGATGAACTTTTATAGGTTCGAAACGTAAAACTTTCCAACTAAATCATTGAAGATGAACTAAAAAAGTTTAAAAAAACAGTTTCAAATATGTTCGAAACGTAAAACTTTTCCATCTAAATCCCTGCAGATGAGCTCAAATAGCGTCAAAACGTAAAACTTTCCATCTAAACCCAAAACGTAGGATAATTTAAAAGAGTCCACTTAGTCGTTTCATTGTTGCTAACCAACAATTTCTAATATCATAAATAGTTTTAATGATTCAAAAATGAACATCAGAAAGAATGAAATTACTTATTTAATACGACTGTAACATTTTACAGTTTTAAAGATACTGATAATTTAATTTTTAAGAGAACAAATTTGACATTTCAACAAATTTTTCTCAAAGTTTTTGGATATAGATAATAAAATGGTTTTTATTCATTAATAAAATATAAATATATTGTGGTTCTGAAAAGAACCGTTTTGTATTGCAAATTTGTCCAATTAATTATGTAAATTACTTGGAGCTTGTATATTTAGTAACAGCTTTTGTTCCTTCACTGACTGCGTGTTTAGCCAATTCACCAGGAAGTAATAGACGAACTGCAGTTTGAATTTCTCTACTGGTAATCGTAGAACGTTTATTGTAGTGTGCTAAACGGGAAGCTTCTGCTGCAATACGTTCAAAAATATCATTAACAAAACTGTTCATGATACTCATGGCTTTACTGGAAATACCGGTGTCAGGATGTACTTGTTTCAAAACTTTGTAGATGTAAATGGCATAACTTTCCTTCCTCTTTCGTCTCTTCTTCTTATCACCTTTAGAAATATTTTTTTGTGCCTTGCCGGCTTTTTTCGCAGCTTTTCCGCTTGTTTTTGGTGGCATATTTACTGTTAAACGGTACCAAAGTATAACGTTAACTGTGTGGTGCCGCCGACTTACAAGGCATATTATAATAAAGTTGCGTTTCTTCAATAGGCTCCACCCACTGCGTTACGGCATGTGCGCTGTACGCTATTGGCTATACTCGTTACTATAAATTTGTTGGTAGATTATAGAAATTTTCATAACGTTTCGTGTAAGAGTAGAGTGTGTTGTCTCTTTTTGTACAACTATATATAAAGAAAAATGTCCGGACGTGGTAAAGGTGGAAAAGTTAAAGGAAAGGCAAAGTCACGATCAAACCGTGCTGGTTTACAATTTCCCGTTGGACGTATTCATCGTCTGTTGAGAAAAGGAAATTATGCTGAACGTGTTGGAGCTGGTGCACCAGTTTATTTGGCTGCTGTCATGGAATATTTAGCTGCTGAAGTACTAGAATTGGCGGGTAATGCTGCTCGTGACAACAAGAAAACTCGTATTATTCCTAGACATTTGCAATTGGCAATTCGTAACGACGAAGAATTAAATAAACTTCTGTCTGGTGTTACAATTGCACAAGGTGGTGTTTTACCAAATATACAAGCTGTTCTTTTACCCAAGAAAACTGAAAAGAAAGCCTAATTTAATACAATATTAATATCATATCAAATAATACTCGGCCCTTTTAAGGGCCACAATCTATATGTGAATATATATATATGATAGAGAAAAGTTATAATTATTTTAATTAAATCGATATATAAACGTTTTGTTTTTTAAGTAAGTATATAAAAATTAAACTGAACTGTGGTTTCGTTTAGATAGACTTGTAGAATAATAGAGAAAACAAAATAAAAACATATTATTAGCATTTAAAAAATAACATATCCAAAATTGGGATGTTCCTTTATTATTCTTCTTAACTAGGATTGATATGAATGAATAAAAGACAAAAAAAAAACAAAAGCTGTTTTAAATTAAATATCTTAACAAACAGTATCTTTCATAAGATGGTCAGTATTATGTGTGTGTGATTTTATAATTTAACAAAAAATAATAATCTAACTTAAAAAAAATTATAATAATTATCCGTTTAATTAATGTATAAAAGTAAAATAGTTTACATTATTGATATAGAATCTTTTAATTTTAATTAAAATTAACTGATTGTAGTAAAAGCCAAAAAGAAAAATAAATCGTTTGTTTGTTTTGTTTAGTTTATGAAATTTTTATCATTGATAAATTTAATTTTTGTGGTTCTGAAAAGAACCGATGTTTTATTTTATTGTTTAACAATATATTTAGATGATAGTTGACAATATTGACGATTATCAAGTTAAATATTTTTAACCTCCAAAACCATACAAAGTACGTCCCTGTCTTTTTAATGCATAAACAACATCCATGGCTGTGACGGTTTTCCTTTTAGCATGTTCTGTATAAGTTACAGCATCTCTGATTACATTTTCCAAAAATACTTTCAGTACTCCTCTGGTTTCTTCATAGATAAGACCAGATATACGTTTGACACCACCTCTACGTGCCAATCTTCTAATGGCAGGTTTGGTAATACCTTGGATATTATCACGTAATACTTTACGGTGACGTTTAGCACCCCCTTTACCAAGACCTTTTCCACCTTTACCTCGGCCTGTCATATTAAATAAAAACGAATTGATTAAAACTGCAAGTAAGATTCGTTACGAACAAACACTGCACGTTGACTGTAGTTTCTCGTCGTGTTGCCTAGCCATCAAGATATAACTATTCCGTTAAACCTTTCGATAACTTATTGGCTTTTTATATTCCGTTCCTGTTACCGGATTATATTAATTTTTTATTTAAATATATTATTTTTTTTTTGTATATTGTTAGTGTATAATGGATTTTGGCTCCATTATGTGTAATTAGTGTAAGTGTGTGTTGTGTTATTTGTGTAACATGATTGCTGTTAGGAAAGAAAAATTAATATTAATTTAAAGTTAGTTTGTTGAATATGTTGACATCTTAGGGCCTGAAACATATTTATATTATTGTTTTAAGTATAATTAATATATTGGTTAGTATTTTATTTTTGTTTTTTTTTTGTTGTTTTTTTTTTTTTATATTTTTTTTTGGTTTTTGTTTTTTTTTTTTTTTTTTTTTTTTTTTATTTTTTTGGTGCCTATCGGCTTTTGTTAGTTTTTTTTTTTTTTTTGGATTTATGTTAGATGTCTTGGTCCAGTATTTTTTGGTGTAAGAGTGGTCGTCTTAATGTATAAGGTATATTGTCGTAAGTTTCGTTTCCTATGTTCATAGTAAGTCTAGAGTTGTGTTTTTTAATATTTATTAGTTTTTTAAGGTTTTCGAACATTTGGTGACCGATTGGTTTTAGTTTGTGCTGTTCTTTAAAATATTTATATAGGTTAATGTTCGAAATTTGATACGGTTTTAGATTTATTATTCGTCGTAGTATTGTAGTTTCTGTGCTTATTATTTTGTCGAGATTAGTGTTGCAAGTATTTATCCAGATCGGTGAAGCATAAAGCAGTATGGATCTTACGTATGCTTGGTAGAGTTGCACTTTTTTACTTTCGTTTATTGGAGTGTACCTAGACAGATATGGCCCGATTATGCTTTTAGCTGTGTTGGCTTTTCTTAATGTGTTTTTAATATGTTCTGTATAGTTGAGTTTTCTGTCTAGTGTTACTCCAAGGTATTTTAGGTGGTTAGAGGGTTCAATTATTTTATTATCGACTTTTATTATATTGAGGTGTTCAAGTGTTCGTTTATTATTGAAATTTATTAATTTTGATTTATTTCCGTTTATTTTAATTTTCCATTTTCGAAAGTAGCTCTCTATTTCCTCGAGGTGTCTTTGTATTTTAAGTTGTGCAACTCTAGTTCTTCTCGATGTACCTATTATCGCGGTGTCGTCTGCGAATAATGCTAGTTCAGTGTTATTATTTGTTGGTATGTCGTTAAGATAAATAGAGAACAACGTTGGACTCAGCGCTGAACCTTGTGGAACTCCAGCTTGTATAACAGTGTCTAGGGATTTTTTTCCGTTGATTTTAACGTTAAATATTCTGTTGGTTAGGAATGATATTAGTATTTTTGTAAGCCATGGTGGTGTTTCTAGCTTAATTAGTTTATAAATCAGTCCCTCATGCCATACTACATCAAAAGCTTTCTCTAGATCTAGAGTTACCATTGATGTAGTGTTTCTGAAGTTGTAATTTTTTATGACCCTATTCACTATTCTAGCAAGCTGCAGCTCCGTAGAATGTCCTTGTCTAAATCCGAATTGTTCGTCTATTATTATGTTTTTGTCTTCTAGAAATTGTGTTAGCTCCGTTTTTATTACGCGTTCTAGTATTTTGCCTAGTGCTGGAAGTAGGCTTATTGGTCGATAGTTAACCGGTTGTTTAGGATTTTTACCCGGTTTATTAAACGGTAATATTTCAGCTTTTTTCCAGGTGGTTGGGAAATAGTTTAATTTTATACACGCATTATATATGTAGTAAAGAGCTGTTATTGCTTTTCGTGGGAGTTCTTTTAGTTGTTTATTTTGTATTCCGTCATGTCCTGGTGCTTTGTATGGTCTGCTTTTTCGTATGTATTGATATATGTTTTGTGGTGTAATATTTATTGTTATATTTTGTGTTTCTGTTGTTCTAAAAGCTTGTACTGTTGTATTTACTTCTAGTGTTGTGTTTATATCTGATAAATGTCTCGTGATGTTGCTGTTGGTTTGTAGTTGATTTGCAAATATTTGACTTTTGTCTTCGTCGCTGTATATTTGTCTATCGTTAATTTCTAGTGTTGGAATAAAGAATCCAGTTGATTGTTTTTTGTTTTTTATACTTTGCCATACGTTTTGTTTTGTTCGTATTTGATTTTCTAGGTTTTTTACCCATTTATCTTTAATGTATGAGTCTAGTAGTTCTTTGTAGTAGCTTTTTGCAAGTTCTAAGTCGATTTTATTGTCCCTTGTTGGTTGTCTTTGGTATTTTCTTCGTTTTCTGTTTCTTTCCAGTCTTGCATTGTTGATATCTGTTGTGTATTTTGTTTCTGCTTCTCTTAGTAAGGGTATGTAGAGATGTGAAGCATTTTGTATTGTTTCTGTTATATGTTGTATTTGTTTGTCTATATCTGCTGTTGTTGTCAGATTATAGTTTATTATTATATGGTTTTGTATGTGTTGTCTGTATTTTGTCCAGTCAGCTTTACTATAGTTTTTAATGTTTCTGTGCGTTTTATGTATGTTTATTTTGTCGTATGTTTTAAAAGTAATTGGTCTATGGTCTGAGTTGAGATCTAGTAATGTTACAGGTTTAGTTATGTGATAGTCTTTGGTTATTACTAAGTCTAAATATGAGTTGTAGCCGTCTTCTTTGTAGAAAGTGGGTGAGTCTGTGTAATTAATATCAAGTCCGTAGTTTGTTATTATATCTAGTAGTTTGTTTCCGTTCGGATTACTGTTGTTGTTATTCCATATTTCATGTTTAGCGTTAAAGTCTCCCATTACTATGGCTTGGTTACCTTGATTTGTTATGTTAAGTAGGTCGTTATGTGTGAAGTTCTTTCGTATGTATATTCCTGCTATTACAATGTCGTTGTCAAGTTTGATTGTAATATTTTCTATGTTCGTGTCTATGTTTTCTATGTAATTGTAATTAATGTTATTATTAATGTACATTACTTGTCCTCCTCCTCTTGTTTGGTCTAGGGGGTTATTGATATTTGTCCTGTTTCTTACTATTTTTGTGTAATTTTTAATGTTTCCTGGAGATTTGTCGCCACAGTAGTGTGTTTCGCAAACGTATACTATGTCATATTTGTTTTCGTTAGTTAGTTTTCTTAGTTCGTTAAATTTACGTTTTAGGTTATTTGCATTCCAGAATATAATTTTAAGGTTTTCGTTTATGTTATCGAATGTGTTTTTAGATAAGTTCTGCGTACCTGGCAAAGACAGTTATCTTGTCCAGGTTCGTTGTACAGTTTTGTAGTGCGTTTTTAAGTTCGCGAACTATTTTTAGCATTTTATTAATGTCAACTATATTATTTAGTTCGTTGAGTTCTCCCATTAGTTGAGAGAATGTATTTACATTGTCGTTTTCATTGTTGGTTGAAGTATTTGTAGTTGGAGTTGTAGTTTGTGTAGCTGTTATTGGTGTAGGTTTAAGTGTTTGGCTGTATGTTATGTTTTGGGTAGTTAGTCTGCTTGTGAATTGTCTGGGTTGTACTTTGTTTTGTTGTTCATTGTTGTTAATGTTGTTATATTTGTTTTCCAGGTACTTTAGGAGAGCTGGACATTTGCTGTAGCTGGCTGTATGTTCACCATTGCAGTTAGCACATTTAGTTTTGCTATTCTCGTTCCTGACAAGCTTGCATTCTTTAGTGTGATGTGTACCTGCACATTTTACGCATTTCGGTGTTGAAAAGCAGTATTTCTCACCGTGTCCGAATAGTTGACATCGGTGGCATTGTGTATAGTTATTTTTCCTGGTGTATTTTTCCCAGGATATTTTTAAGTTGCTCAGTTCTCTTACATTGTTTTTAATTTCTCCAATATCAGTGTTTTGAGGCACTGATACTAGGTAGGAATGTGCATTTTCATGTTTACTTTTAAGAGTAACTATATTTGTAGCATTTACATTTTGTGCTTTGAGATCTTCATTGAGCATCTCTAGATCCATGCCTGGTGCTGCCTTAAGGACAATTTTTTTCTCTTTGTTTTCCTTGGGTGTATAGGAATATCCATTTATTTTTTCTTTTTCCAGACTTGTCATAAGTATATTTCTGTCTCTGATGTTTTTTAATATGATTTTAATGTTGTTTCTGTTGAATTTAATTAAGAAGTCGTTGTGTCCAAGAGTTTTCCTTATTTCTGTTGTGAAGTCAGTGTAGTTGTTTATTTTGTCTTTTACTATTATTGGTGGTATCCAGGTAGGTTTGTTAGTTTGTTGTATGTTGTCTTTGTTGTTGTTGTTATTATTTGTGCCACTTGTCGTCGGTACATTATTTGTGTCGTTCGTCAGTATTCCAAATTTGTTTGTTGTTTTTGTTATATTGATTGGGTTGTCTTGTGGTTGTTTAACTGTTTTAGTTGGTGTTATAAATTCGTTATCGTTATTTTCGTTAATTTGTGTCATGTCAACATCGTTGATTTCATTTACGTCTGTAGCGTTAGTATTAGTGTTATTATTAGTCATGTTTTGATCTGTTTTTATATCATTTACGTCGCGGTTCTTGTCAACGGCGGAGTGAATGGCTATCATCCGACACCGCCGCTTAAAAACCCTTTTTTCAGCCGACCTGTCCCGGCTGTTATGTTTAAGTTTTATATCTATATCTGAGTTCTTACCTAAATCCTTTTTTCTCATCAATTGCACTAGAAAACACTAAATTTACACTCTACAGTTACTGGCACAAGTGTTCGTAGTTTCTCGTCGTGTTGCCTAGCCATCAAGATATAACTATTCCGTTAAACCTTTCGATAACTTATTGGCTTTTTATATTCCGTTCCTGTTACCGGATTATATTAATTTTTTATTTAAATATATTATTTTTTTTTTGTATATTGTTAGTGTATAATGGATTTTGGCTCCATTATGTGTAATTAGTGTAAGTGTGTGTTGTGTTATTTGTGTAACATGATTGCTGTTAGGAAAGAAAAATTAATATTAATTTAAAGTTAGTTTGTTGAATATGTTGACATCTTAGGGCCTGAAACATATTTATATTATTGTTTTAAGTATAATTAATATATTGGTTAGTATTTTATTTTTGTTTTTTTTTTGTTGTTTTTTTTTTTTTATATTTTTTTTTGGTTTTTGTTTTTTTTTTTTTTTTTTTTTTTTTTATTTTTTTGGTGCCTATCGGCTTTTGTTAGTTTTTTTTTTTTTTTGGATTTATGTTAGATGTCTTGGTCCAGTATTTTTTGGTGTAAGAGTGGTCGTCTTAATGTATAAGGTATATTGTCGTAAGTTTCGTTTCCTATGTTCATAGTAAGTCTAGAGTTGTGTTTTTTAATATTTATTAGTTTTTTAAGGTTTTCGAACATTTGGTGACCGATTGGTTTTAGTTTGTGCTGTTCTTTAAAATATTTATATAGGTTAATGTTCGAAATTTGATACGGTTTTAGATTTATTATTCGTCGTAGTATTGTAGTTTCTGTGCTTATTATTTTGTCGAGATTAGTGTTGCAAGTATTTATCCAGATCGGTGAAGCATAAAGCAGTATGGATCTTACGTATGCTTGGTAGAGTTGCACTTTTTTACTTTCGTTTATTGGAGTGTACCTAGACAGATATGGCCCGATTATGCTTTTAGCTGTGTTGGCTTTTCTTAATGTGTTTTTAATATGTTCTGTATAGTTGAGTTTTCTGTCTAGTGTTACTCCAAGGTATTTTAGGTGGTTAGAGGGTTCAATTATTTTATTATCGACTTTTATTATATTGAGGTGTTCAAGTGTTCGTTTATTATTGAAATTTATTAATTTTGATTTATTTCCGTTTATTTTAATTTTCCATTTTCGAAAGTAGCTCTCTATTTCCTCGAGGTGTCTTTGTATTTTAAGTTGTGCAACTCTAGTTCTTCTCGATGTACCTATTATCGCGGTGTCGTCTGCGAATAATGCTAGTTCAGTGTTATTATTTGTTGGTATGTCGTTAAGATAAATAGAGAACAACGTTGGACTCAGCGCTGAACCTTGTGGAACTCCAGCTTGTATAACAGTGTCTAGGGATTTTTTTCCGTTGATTTTAACGTTAAATATTCTGTTGGTTAGGAATGATATTAGTATTTTTGTAAGCCATGGTGGTGTTTCTAGCTTAATTAGTTTATAAATCAGTCCCTCATGCCATACTACATCAAAAGCTTTCTCTAGATCTAGAGTTACCATTGATGTAGTGTTTCTGAAGTTGTAATTTTTTATGACCCTATTCACTATTCTAGCAAGCTGCAGCTCCGTAGAATGTCCTTGTCTAAATCCGAATTGTTCGTCTATTATTATGTTTTTGTCTTCTAGAAATTGTGTTAGCTCCGTTTTTATTACGCGTTCTAGTATTTTGCCTAGTGCTGGAAGTAGGCTTATTGGTCGATAGTTAACCGGTTGTTTAGGATTTTTACCCGGTTTATTAAACGGTAATATTTCAGCTTTTTTCCAGGTGGTTGGGAAATAGTTTAATTTTATACACGCATTATATATGTAGTAAAGAGCTGTTATTGCTTTTCGTGGGAGTTCTTTTAGTTGTTTATTTTGTATTCCGTCATGTCCTGGTGCTTTGTATGGTCTGCTTTTTCGTATGTATTGATATATGTTTTGTGGTGTAATATTTATTGTTATATTTTGTGTTTCTGTTGTTCTAAAAGCTTGTACTGTTGTATTTACTTCTAGTGTTGTGTTTATATCTGATAAATGTCTCGTGATGTTGCTGTTGGTTTGTAGTTGATTTGCAAATATTTGACTTTTGTCTTCGTCGCTGTATATTTGTCTATCGTTAATTTCTAGTGTTGGAATAAAGAATCCAGTTGATTGTTTTTTGTTTTTTATACTTTGCCATACGTTTTGTTTTGTTCGTATTTGATTTTCTAGGTTTTTTACCCATTTATCTTTAATGTATGAGTCTAGTAGTTCTTTGTAGTAGCTTTTTGCAAGTTCTAAGTCGATTTTATTGTCCCTTGTTGGTTGTCTTTGGTATTTTCTTCGTTTTCTGTTTCTTTCCAGTCTTGCATTGTTGATATCTGTTGTGTATTTTGTTTCTGCTTCTCTTAGTAAGGGTATGTAGAGATGTGAAGCATTTTGTATTGTTTCTGTTATATGTTGTATTTGTTTGTCTATATCTGCTGTTGTTGTCAGATTATAGTTTATTATTATATGGTTTTGTATGTGTTGTCTGTATTTTGTCCAGTCAGCTTTACTATAGTTTTTAATGTTTCTGTGCGTTTTATGTATGTTTATTTTGTCGTATGTTTTAAAAGTAATTGGTCTATGGTCTGAGTTGAGATCTAGTAATGTTACAGGTTTAGTTATGTGATAGTCTTTGGTTATTACTAAGTCTAAATATGAGTTGTAGCCGTCTTCTTTGTAGAAAGTGGGTGAGTCTGTGTAATTAATATCAAGTCCGTAGTTTGTTATTATATCTAGTAGTTTGTTTCCGTTCGGATTACTGTTGTTGTTATTCCATATTTCATGTTTAGCGTTAAAGTCTCCCATTACTATGGCTTGGTTACCTTGATTTGTTATGTTAAGTAGGTCGTTATGTGTGAAGTTCTTTCGTATGTATATTCCTGCTATTACAATGTCGTTGTCAAGTTTGATTGTAATATTTTCTATGTTCGTGTCTATGTTTTCTATGTAATTGTAATTAATGTTATTATTAATGTACATTACTTGTCCTCCTCCTCTTGTTTGGTCTAGGGGGTTATTGATATTTGTCCTGTTTCTTACTATTTTTGTGTAATTTTTAATGTTTCCTGGAGATTTGTCGCCACAGTAGTGTGTTTCGCAAACGTATACTATGTCATATTTGTTTTCGTTAGTTAGTTTTCTTAGTTCGTTAAATTTACGTTTTAGGTTATTTGCATTCCAGAATATAATTTTAAGGTTTTCGTTTATGTTATCGAATGTGTTTTTAGATAAGTTCTGCGTACCTGGCAAAGACAGTTATCTTGTCCAGGTTCGTTGTACAGTTTTGTAGTGCGTTTTTAAGTTCGCGAACTATTTTTAGCATTTTATTAATGTCAACTATATTATTTAGTTCGTTGAGTTCTCCCATTAGTTGAGAGAATGTATTTACATTGTCGTTTTCATTGTTGGTTGAAGTATTTGTAGTTGGAGTTGTAGTTTGTGTAGCTGTTATTGGTGTAGGTTTAAGTGTTTGGCTGTATGTTATGTTTTGGGTAGTTAGTCTGCTTGTGAATTGTCTGGGTTGTACTTTGTTTTGTTGTTCATTGTTGTTAATGTTGTTATATTTGTTTTCCAGGTACTTTAGGAGAGCTGGACATTTGCTGTAGCTGGCTGTATGTTCACCATTGCAGTTAGCACATTTAGTTTTGCTATTCTCGTTCCTGACAAGCTTGCATTCTTTAGTGTGATGTGTACCTGCACATTTTACGCATTTCGGTGTTGAAAAGCAGTATTTCTCACCGTGTCCGAATAGTTGACATCGGTGGCATTGTGTATAGTTATTTTTCCTGGTGTATTTTTCCCAGGATATTTTTAAGTTGCTCAGTTCTCTTACATTGTTTTTAATTTCTCCAATATCAGTGTTTTGAGGCACTGATACTAGGTAGGAATGTGCATTTTCATGTTTACTTTTAAGAGTAACTATATTTGTAGCATTTACATTTTGTGCTTTGAGATCTTCATTGAGCATCTCTAGATCCATGCCTGGTGCTGCCTTAAGGACAATTTTTTTCTCTTTGTTTTCCTTGGGTGTATAGGAATATCCATTTATTTTTTCTTTTTCCAGACTTGTCATAAGTATATTTCTGTCTCTGATGTTTTTTAATATGATTTTAATGTTGTTTCTGTTGAATTTAATTAAGAAGTCGTTGTGTCCAAGAGTTTTCCTTATTTCTGTTGTGAAGTCAGTGTAGTTGTTTATTTTGTCTTTTACTATTATTGGTGGTATCCAGGTAGGTTTGTTAGTTTGTTGTATGTTGTCTTTGTTGTTGTTGTTATTATTTGTGCCACTTGTCGTCGGTACATTATTTGTGTCGTTCGTCAGTATTCCAAATTTGTTTGTTGTTTTTGTTATATTGATTGGGTTGTCTTGTGGTTGTTTAACTGTTTTAGTTGGTGTTATAAATTCGTTATCGTTATTTTCGTTAATTTGTGTCATGTCAACATCGTTGATTTCATTTACGTCTGTAGCGTTAGTATTAGTGTTATTATTAGTCATGTTTTGATCTGTTTTTATATCATTTACGTCGCGGTTCTTGTCAACGGCGGAGTGAATGGCTATCATCCGACACCGCCGCTTAAAAACCCTTTTTTCAGCCGACCTGTCCCGGCTGTTATGTTTAAGTTTTATATCTATATCTGAGTTCTTACCTAAATCCTTTTTTCTCATCAATTGCACTAGAAAACACTAAATTTACACTCTACAGTTACTGGCACAAGTGTTCAGTAACTTCTCTTGTGTATTGTGTGTGTGTCGTAGTTTCTCCTTGAGAGTACGGCTTTTTGTTGGCTAAGCTCCACCTCTCGACCAATCAGCGACCAGATCGAGGTGATAAAAGAGCAGACCAAAACAAAATTAAATTCATTCGAACTCTACTATTGTTAGTATCAAGTCGTCGTTGGCGCTGTTCTTATAAATTTTTTTTTTGAATAATTTGTAATAATAATGGCACGTACAAAGCAAACGGCTCGTAAATCAACCGGAGGTAAAGCTCCCAGAAAACAATTAGCTACAAAAGCAGCTCGTAAGAGTGCTCCAGCTACTGGTGGCGTTAAAAAACCACATCGTTACCGTCCCGGAACTGTAGCTCTTCGTGAAATCAGACGTTATCAGAAAAGTACTGAGCTTTTGATCCGAAAATTACCTTTCCAACGTTTAGTGCGAGAAATTGCACAGGATTTTAAAACCGATTTACGTTTCCAAAGTTCCGCTGTAATGGCTCTTCAAGAAGCCAGTGAAGCTTACTTGGTTGGTCTTTTTGAAGATACAAATTTGTGTGCCATCCATGCTAAACGTGTAACTATAATGCCTAAAGACATTCAATTGGCTAGAAGAATTCGTGGAGAACGTGCCTAAACAGGGATTTTTTTTTATATAAATAACAACAACGGTTCTTTTCAGAACCACAAGTATATTTTATTAATTATGATAAAATTTAATAGTTACTTAATTTTTGCAACCTAAACTTCACTAAGTTAAATATATTATAACAGATAATAGTCAGTTGTTTCAGAAAATAAAAGATGTAAAAATAAAAAAAATGTCATTTTTTTGTTGTTTATTCAATTTGTATTATTTGTAGAATATATTTTGGATTATTTATAAAATATTTGAGGATATAATTAATAATTTGTATGCTATTTACTATAAAATTTGTATTATTTATTTATTTATTTATTTCTTTCTTTCTTTAATATTTTATTGTTAATTATTTAAAAATTCAGTAATTATATTCTTTTTTTTTGTTTCAATATTTTAATAAAAAAATTATATAATTTTTATACTGTAATAGATCTTGTCATTAATAATAAAATCTAATACAATTTAATTATAATTTTTATCATTTTATATATATATACGTATATGTTGTGGTTCTTAAAAGAACCGTTGTTGTTGTTAAAAAGAAATAGGTAAATGCTATGTAAATAAACATGAAATTATTTAGAACTTGTATATTTAGTTACAGCTTTTGTTCCTTCACTGACTGCGTGTTTAGCCAATTCACCAGGAAGTAATAGACGAACTGCAGTTTGAATTTCTCTACTGGTAATCGTAGAACGTTTATTGTAATGTGCTAAACGTGAAGCTTCAGCTGCAATACGTTCGAAAATATCATTAACAAAACTGTTCATGATACTCATAGCTTTACTGGAAATACCGGTGTCAGGATGTACTTGTTTCAAAACTTTGTAGATGTAAATGGCATAACTTTCCTTCCTCTTTCGTCTCTTCTTTTTATCTCCTTTAGAAATATTTTTTTGTGCCTTTCCGGCTTTTTTTGCAGCTTTTCCGCTTGTTTTTGGTGGCATATTTACTATTAAACGATACAAAGTATAACGTCAACTAAGCGGTGTCTCTACCTTACGAGGCATATTTATAATAAAGTTCCGTTTCTTCAATAGGCTCCACCCACTGCGTTATGGCATGTGCGCTGTACGCTATTGGCTACACTCGTTAGTATAAATTTGTTGGTACATAGTAAATATTTTCATATCTCTTTGCACCGTGGAGAGTATTCCTCAGTTCTTTTTCTGTCTATCTGTCTGTAACTAAGTGAAAATGTCCGGACGTGGTAAAGGAGGCAAAGTTAAAGGAAAGGCAAAGACACGATCAACTCGTGCTGGTTTACAGTTTCCCGTTGGACGTATTCATCGTCTGTTGAGAAAAGGAAATTATGCTGAACGTGTTGGAGCTGGTGCACCAGTTTATTTGGCTGCTGTCATGGAATATTTAGCTGCTGAAGTACTAGAATTGGCGGGTAATGCTGCTCGTGATAACAAGAAAACTCGTATTATTCCTAGACATTTGCAATTGGCAATTCGTAACGACGAAGAATTAAATAAACTTCTGTCTGGTGTTACAATTGCACAAGGTGGTGTTTTACCAAATATACAAGCTGTTCTTTTACCCAAGAAAACTGAAAAGAAGGCTTAAATTTTTTATTCGTTGTCAAATTAGTAAATACTCGGCCCTTTTCAGGGCCATAATATTATTATTATTTTATAATGTTCGACAAAAAAAAAACTAACACATGTATAATTTATTTATTAATTTGCAAATTTGGAATGCAATTTGAAATTGAATGATAATAAATGTCATTCTAGTCTAATAACGTAAAAAAAAAGTAAACGTATAATAAAATAAATATTTGCTAAAATGATTTGTTGATAAAAAAAAATGTTTTTATATAAAAACAAATATTGTTATATTTTGTTGTGATTTATTGCGTTTCCACTTAGAAAATCTTTAAGAAGCACAATACATATATATATATATATATATATATATATATTCATTTTTGTTTTAATATTTAGCTAAATTCGTACAAAAGAAAATCTAATTGAATGATAAATAATTTTTTTTTTTTTACAATTTAAAATTTTTAAAACTTGTATCAAACTTATCAACTTATACGGTTTTTGTTTTATTATTATTATAATTATTATTTTTATTCTATCATTATTAAAATTGAATAATTTTGTGGCCCTCAAAAGGGCCATTTGTTTATAATAACAGTTTATTGAAGGATGATACCACATAAACAACGATGATATATAAATATTTCGTGTTTATTTCTTCTTTTTAGGTGATGCTGCCTTCCTGGCTTTAGGTGAAGTAGGAGTTTTGGCAGTTTTTGGTTTTGGTGCCTTTGGTTTTTTAGTTGGACCTTTAGCTGATTTTTTGGCTTTAATCGGTGATTTTGCAGTTGTAGTCGATGTAGTTTTAGCAGCAGATGGTGTTTTCTTTTCGTCTTTTTTCGGTTTAGCAGCTTTTATTGGTGATTTTTTCGCTTTGATTGATTTCTTAGCCGGTTTAGTTTTATCTCCAGTTGCTAAACTAGATCGTTTTACAGTTGCAGCTTTTTTGGGTTTTGCACCAGAAGCCTTTTTCTTTTCACCAGTGGCACTAGTACTTTTGATCGATCCAGTGGATGCAGCTGATGCAAGTTTAAATGAACCTGATGCACCCTTTCCTTTAGTTTGGACCAGAGATCCTGATACTACAGCAGATTTTAAGTACTTTTTGATGAAAGGCGCAACTTTTTCAGCGTCAACTTTGTAATTTGCTGTTATATATTTTTTGATAGCTTGAAGCGACGATCCACCTCTCTCTTTTAGTCCTTTAATAGCGTTATTGACCATTTCAGATGTAGGTGGATGAGAAGGTTTACTTCTTGGATTTTTATTTTTTTTCTCTTTTTTTGATGAAGAAGAGATCTGAGATGCATTGGCACCGGTCGTTGCAGAAGTTGCCGAATTCTGGTTATCTGTATCGGCCATAGTTATGTATAAATTTTTATTTTTTCACTGAATCACTGAGAATTTATCTCGAATTGTGTTTAAATAAAATGCGCCAAAAATTACACGAACACCGAGTAGTCGGTTAGTGTGGTCGGACCGAAGACTGAATGGTTGCACTTTGAGTTCATGAAACTAAAGTGGCGCTACCACAGAGCGATAGTCATGTTAACATCGTTTTCTTTTTCACCGACCTGAGGTATTTTGAAAAAACCCACATCAACAATAAACTAAGAAAGTCAAATAGAAAGTCCAAATTTTAGTATGCTGCAAAAATTTTAATAGCACACTTGAAAATATTGTCTTGAAATCAGCTCAAAAACTGCTATGTAATGATTCAGCTCGAATGTTCGGATTAAGCCGTTATAATGTTCAATTTCAATAAAACAAATTATTTTTTACATTTATAAATGTAAAAATTCAACTATCTATTTTGATATTGTTATATAATTTTTAATTTATCTACCTAGAATAAAAACTTACGTAAGATTGTAATATACCATGTTCAACCATTATCACACTATTCGAATATCTGTTAAAACGTTGGTTTAGAAAAGAACTTTTTATAATAAACACTAATTTATCCTTAAAAGTAAAATTTATTTAAACAATCTATTTTCTAATAGGTTTTATAATTATTTATCTGTCATCTATGTGATATTTTAATTGCCAATTGTTTTATCTTATATGAAAAAAGTAGGTAAAATAAAGCTAGGCATTTTGTGAAACACAGAAAAAGTTTATTAAACAATACGTTTTTGTAAGGAATTTTCCATCTTCTATGACACTATTTACCGTTTTTACAACTGAAAAATTTCATCCAACATAAAAGATTTCTTTCGTTAAATCATTTTTTAAGCATAATTATTCAACTAACGCTAAATTTTATACAGTTTTATTTCGGTTCGACCTATTCTAGATACTCTTAAAACTTTTTACAAAGTGATTGAACAAGTTAAAATTGATTGTTTATTAATATATGATATTAATTAAAAAGTTATATGTGGAAATCTATAGAAACAATTAGGGTATACAGGGTACACATCTCTATTTTTTTATATATTTTTGTCATCATTCCCTCATACTATACTTCAAAAAGAGACATTTCTTACTAAGGTTTCTATTATTATCAATTATTTTACATATAAAATAACGATTTATCTGATTAATCATACATTTTGACAAAATAATTGTAATGATATTAGCTAAAATTAAACAAGAATTATAAAATACATAAATTAAATAAATTTCAAGCATGTAGCGACATCTATTGGGATTTCTTGTACTTTTGTTTGTATTTTTTTAACTAACTGCAATTTTAAAGAAAATGTTTTTGTTTTTTTACAAGTTATATAACACTATAAGTATTGTACAAATAAAAGTAAACTTTTCCATCTACATCTCTGAAGATGACATCAAATAGGGTCAAAACGTAAAACTTTTCTTTCTAAATCCCTAAAGATAAACTCTTATAGGTTCGAAACGTAAAACTTTTCATCTAAATCCCTGAAGATGAACTTTTATAGGTTCGAAACGTAAAACTTTCCAACTAAATCATTGAAGATGAACTAAAAAAGTTTAAAAAAACAGTTTCAAATATGTTCGAAACGTAAAACTTTTCCATCTAAATCCCTGCAGATGAGCTCAAATAGCGTCAAAACGTAAAACTTTCCATCTAAACCCAAAATGTAGGATAATTTAAAAGAGTCCACTTAGTCGTTTCATTGTTGCTAACCAACAATTTCTAATATCATAAATAGTTTTAATGATTCAAAAATGAACATCAGAAAGAATGAAATTACTTATTTAATACGACTGTAACATTTTACAGTTTTAAAGATACTGATAATTTAATTTTTAAGAGAACAAATTTGACATTTCAACAAATTTTTCTCAAAGTTTTTGGATATAGATAATAAAATGGTTTTTATTCATTAATAAAATATAAATATATTGTGGTTCTGAAAAGAACCGTTTTGTATTGCAAATTTGTCCAATTAATTATGTAAATTACTTGGAGCTTGTATATTTAGTAACAGCTTTTGTTCCTTCACTGACTGCGTGTTTAGCCAATTCACCAGGAAGTAATAGACGAACTGCAGTTTGAATTTCTCTACTGGTAATCGTAGAACGTTTATTGTAGTGTGCTAAACGGGAAGCTTCTGCTGCAATACGTTCAAAAATATCATTAACAAAACTGTTCATGATACTCATGGCTTTACTGGAAATACCGGTGTCAGGATGTACTTGTTTCAAAACTTTGTAGATGTAAATGGCATAACTTTCCTTCCTCTTTCGTCTCTTCTTCTTAT
Source organism: Altica lythri (assembly GCA_964028335.1). NCBI lineage: Eukaryota > Metazoa > Arthropoda > Insecta > Coleoptera > Chrysomelidae > Altica > Altica lythri. The sequence goes on along the minus strand of CAXIIO010000641.1, from coordinate 37,988 downwards.
CACCTTTAGAAATATTTTTTTGTGCCTTGCCGGCTTTTTTCGCAGCTTTTCCGCTTGTTTTTGGTGGCATATTTACTGTTAAACGGTACCAAAGTATAACGTTAACTGTGTGGTGCCGCCGACTTACAAGGCATATTATAATAAAGTTGCGTTTCTTCAATAGGCTCCACCCACTGCGTTACGGCATGTGCGCTGTACGCTATTGGCTATACTCGTTACTATAAATTTGTTGGTAGATTATAGAAATTTTCATAACGTTTCGTGTAAGAGTAGAGTGTGTTGTCTCTTTTTGTACAACTATATATAAAGAAAAATGTCCGGACGTGGTAAAGGTGGAAAAGTTAAAGGAAAGGCAAAGTCACGATCAAACCGTGCTGGTTTACAATTTCCCGTTGGACGTATTCATCGTCTGTTGAGAAAAGGAAATTATGCTGAACGTGTTGGAGCTGGTGCACCAGTTTATTTGGCTGCTGTCATGGAATATTTAGCTGCTGAAGTACTAGAATTGGCGGGTAATGCTGCTCGTGACAACAAGAAAACTCGTATTATTCCTAGACATTTGCAATTGGCAATTCGTAACGACGAAGAATTAAATAAACTTCTGTCTGGTGTTACAATTGCACAAGGTGGTGTTTTACCAAATATACAAGCTGTTCTTTTACCCAAGAAAACTGAAAAGAAAGCCTAATTTAATACAATATTAATATCATATCAAATAATACTCGGCCCTTTTAAGGGCCACAATCTATATGTGAATATATATATATGATAGAGAAAAGTTATAATTATTTTAATTAAATCGATATATAAACGTTTTGTTTTTTAAGTAAGTATATAAAAATTAAACTGAACTGTGGTTTCGTTTAGATAGACTTGTAGAATAATAGAGAAAACAAAATAAAAACATATTATTAGCATTTAAAAAATAACATATCCAAAATTGAGATGTTCCTTTATTATTCTTCTTAACTAGGATTGATATGAATGAATAAAAGACAAAAAAAAAACAAAAGCTGTTTTAAATTAAATATCTTAACAAACAGTATCTTTCATAAGATGGTCAGTATTATGTGTGTGTGATTTTATAATTTAACAAAAAATAATAATCTAACTTAAAAAAAATTATAATAATTATCCGTTTAATTAATGTATAAAAGTAAAATAGTTTACATTATTGATATAGAATCTTTTAATTTTAATTAAAATTAACTGATTGTAGTAAAAGCCAAAAAGAAAAATAAATCGTTTGTTTGTTTTGTTTAGTTTATGAAATTTTTATCATTGATAAATTTAATTTTTGTGGTTCTGAAAAGAACCGATGTTTTATTTTATTGTTTAACAATATATTTAGATGATAGTTGACAATATTGACGATTATCAAGTTAAATATTTTTAACCTCCAAAACCATACAAAGTACGTCCCTGTCTTTTTAATGCATAAACAACATCCATGGCTGTGACGGTTTTCCTTTTAGCATGTTCTGTATAAGTTACAGCATCTCTGATTACATTTTCCAAAAATACTTTCAGTACTCCTCTGGTTTCTTCATAGATAAGACCAGATATACGTTTGACACCACCTCTACGTGCCAATCTTCTAATGGCAGGTTTGGTAATACCTTGGATATTATCACGTAATACTTTACGGTGACGTTTAGCACCCCCTTTACCAAGACCTTTTCCACCTTTACCTCGGCCTGTCATATTAAATAAAAACGAATTGATTAAAACTGCAAGTAAGATTCGTTACGAACAAACACTGCACGTTGACTGTAGTTTCTCCTTGAGAGTACGGCTTTTTGTTGGCTAAGCTCCACCTCTCGACCAATCAGCGACCAGATCGAGGTGATAAAAGAGCAGACCAAAACAAAATTAAATTCATTCGAACTCTACTATTGTTAGTATCAAGTCGTCGTTGGCGCTGTTCTTATAAATTTTTTTTTTGAATAATTTGTAATAATAATGGCACGTACAAAGCAAACGGCTCGTAAATCAACCGGAGGTAAAGCTCCCAGAAAACAATTAGCTACAAAAGCAGCTCGTAAGAGTGCTCCAGCTACTGGTGGCGTTAAAAAACCACATCGTTACCGTCCCGGAACTGTAGCTCTTCGTGAAATCAGACGTTATCAGAAAAGTACTGAGCTTTTGATCCGAAAATTACCTTTCCAACGTTTAGTGCGAGAAATTGCACAGGATTTTAAAACCGATTTACGTTTCCAAAGTTCCGCTGTAATGGCTCTTCAAGAAGCCAGTGAAGCTTACTTGGTTGGTCTTTTTGAAGATACAAATTTGTGTGCCATCCATGCTAAACGTGTAACTATAATGCCTAAAGACATTCAATTGGCTAGAAGAATTCGTGGAGAACGTGCCTAAACAGGGATTTTTTTTTATATAAATAACAACAACGGTTCTTTTCAGAACCACAAGTATATTTTATTAATTATGATAAAATTTAATAGTTACTTAATTTTTGCAACCTAAACTTCACTAAGTTAAATATATTATAACAGATAATAGTCAGTTGTTTCAGAAAATAAAAGATGTAAAAATAAAAAAAATGTCATTTTTTTGTTGTTTATTCAATTTGTATTATTTGTAGAATATATTTTGGATTATTTATAAAATATTTGAGGATATAATTAATAATTTGTATGCTATTTACTATAAAATTTGTATTATTTATTTATTTATTTATTTCTTTCTTTCTTTAATATTTTATTGTTAATTATTTAAAAATTCAGTAATTATATTCTTTTTTTTTGTTTCAATATTTTAATAAAAAAATTATATAATTTTTATACTGTAATAGATCTTGTCATTAATAATAAAATCTAATACAATTTAATTATAATTTTTATCATTTTATATATATATACGTATATGTTGTGGTTCTTAAAAGAACCGTTGTTGTTGTTAAAAAGAAATAGGTAAATGCTATGTAAATAAACATGAAATTATTTAGAACTTGTATATTTAGTTACAGCTTTTGTTCCTTCACTGACTGCGTGTTTAGCCAATTCACCAGGAAGTAATAGACGAACTGCAGTTTGAATTTCTCTACTGGTAATCGTAGAACGTTTATTGTAATGTGCTAAACGTGAAGCTTCAGCTGCAATACGTTCGAAAATATCATTAACAAAACTGTTCATGATACTCATAGCTTTACTGGAAATACCGGTGTCAGGATGTACTTGTTTCAAAACTTTGTAGATGTAAATGGCATAACTTTCCTTCCTCTTTCGTCTCTTCTTTTTATCTCCTTTAGAAATATTTTTTTGTGCCTTTCCGGCTTTTTTTGCAGCTTTTCCGCTTGTTTTTGGTGGCATATTTACTATTAAACGATACAAAGTATAACGTCAACTAAGCGGTGTCTCTACCTTACGAGGCATATTTATAATAAAGTTCCGTTTCTTCAATAGGCTCCACCCACTGCGTTATGGCATGTGCGCTGTACGCTATTGGCTACACTCGTTAGTATAAATTTGTTGGTACATAGTAAATATTTTCATATCTCTTTGCACCGTGGAGAGTATTCCTCAGTTCTTTTTCTGTCTATCTGTCTGTAACTAAGTGAAAATGTCCGGACGTGGTAAAGGAGGCAAAGTTAAAGGAAAGGCAAAGACACGATCAACTCGTGCTGGTTTACAGTTTCCCGTTGGACGTATTCATCGTCTGTTGAGAAAAGGAAATTATGCTGAACGTGTTGGAGCTGGTGCACCAGTTTATTTGGCTGCTGTCATGGAATATTTAGCTGCTGAAGTACTAGAATTGGCGGGTAATGCTGCTCGTGATAACAAGAAAACTCGTATTATTCCTAGACATTTGCAATTGGCAATTCGTAACGACGAAGAATTAAATAAACTTCTGTCTGGTGTTACAATTGCACAAGGTGGTGTTTTACCAAATATACAAGCTGTTCTTTTACCCAAGAAAACTGAAAAGAAGGCTTAAATTTTTTATTCGTTGTCAAATTAGTAAATACTCGGCCCTTTTCAGGGCCATAATATTATTATTATTTTATAATGTTCGACAAAAAAAAAACTAACACATGTATAATTTATTTATTAATTTGCAAATTTGGAATGCAATTTGAAATTGAATGATAATAAATGTCATTCTAGTCTAATAACGTAAAAAAAAAGTAAACGTATAATAAAATAAATATTTGCTAAAATGATTTGTTGATAAAAAAAAATGTTTTTATATAAAAACAAATATTGTTATATTTTGTTGTGATTTATTGCGTTTCCACTTAGAAAATCTTTAAGAAGCACAATACATATATATATATATATATATATATATATATTCATTTTTGTTTTAATATTTAGCTAAATTCGTACAAAAGAAAATCTAATTGAATGATAAATAATTTTTTTTTTTTTACAATTTAAAATTTTTAAAACTTGTATCAAACTTATCAACTTATACGGTTTTTGTTTTATTATTATTATAATTATTATTTTTATTCTATCATTATTAAAATTGAATAATTTTGTGGCCCTCAAAAGGGCCATTTGTTTATAATAACAGTTTATTGAAGGATGATACCACATAAACAACGATGATATATAAATATTTCGTGTTTATTTCTTCTTTTTAGGTGATGCTGCCTTCCTGGCTTTAGGTGAAGTAGGAGTTTTGGCAGTTTTTGGTTTTGGTGCCTTTGGTTTTTTAGTTGGACCTTTAGCTGATTTTTTGGCTTTAATCGGTGATTTTGCAGTTGTAGTCGATGTAGTTTTAGCAGCAGATGGTGTTTTCTTTTCGTCTTTTTTCGGTTTAGCAGCTTTTATTGGTGATTTTTTCGCTTTGATTGATTTCTTAGCCGGTTTAGTTTTATCTCCAGTTGCTAAACTAGATCGTTTTACAGTTGCAGCTTTTTTGGGTTTTGCACCAGAAGCCTTTTTCTTTTCACCAGTGGCACTAGTACTTTTGATCGATCCAGTGGATGCAGCTGATGCAAGTTTAAATGAACCTGATGCACCCTTTCCTTTAGTTTGGACCAGAGATCCTGATACTACAGCAGATTTTAAGTACTTTTTGATGAAAGGCGCAACTTTTTCAGCGTCAACTTTGTAATTTGCTGTTATATATTTTTTGATAGCTTGAAGCGACGATCCACCTCTCTCTTTTAGTCCTTTAATAGCGTTATTGACCATTTCAGATGTAGGTGGATGAGAAGGTTTACTTCTTGGATTTTTATTTTTTTTCTCTTTTTTTGATGAAGAAGAGATCTGAGATGCATTGGCACCGGTCGTTGCAGAAGTTGCCGAATTCTGGTTATCTGTATCGGCCATAGTTATGTATAAATTTTTATTTTTTCACTGAATCACTGAGAATTTATCTCGAATTGTGTTTAAATAAAATGCGCCAAAAATTACACGAACACCGAGTAGTCGGTTAGTGTGGTCGGACCGAAGACTGAATGGTTGCACTTTGAGTTCATGAAACTAAAGTGGCGCTACCACAGAGCGATAGTCATGTTAACATCGTTTTCTTTTTCACCGACCTGAGGTATTTTGAAAAAACCCACATCAACAATAAACTAAGAAAGTCAAATAGAAAGTCCAAATTTTAGTATGCTGCAAAAATTTTAATAGCACACTTGAAAATATTGTCTTGAAATCAGCTCAAAAACTGCTATGTAATGATTCAGCTCGAATGTTCGGATTAAGCCGTTATAATGTTCAATTTCAATAAAACAAATTATTTTTTACATTTATAAATGTAAAAATTCAACTATCTATTTTGATATTGTTATATAATTTTTAATTTATCTACCTAGAATAAAAACTTACGTAAGATTGTAATATACCATGTTCAACCATTATCACACTATTCGAATATCTGTTAAAACGTTGGTTTAGAAAAGAACTTTTTATAATAAACACTAATTTATCCTTAAAAGTAAAATTTATTTAAACAATCTATTTTCTAATAGGTTTTATAATTATTTATCTGTCATCTATGTGATATTTTAATTGCCAATTGTTTTATCTTATATGAAAAAAGTAGGTAAAATAAAGCTAGGCATTTTGTGAAACACAGAAAAAGTTTATTAAACAATACGTTTTTGTAAGGAATTTTCCATCTTCTATGACACTATTTACCGTTTTTACAACTGAAAAATTTCATCCAACATAAAAGATTTCTTTCGTTAAATCATTTTTTAAGCATAATTATTCAACTAACGCTAAATTTTATACAGTTTTATTTCGGTTCGACCTATTCTAGATACTCTTAAAACTTTTTACAAAGTGATTGAACAAGTTAAAATTGATTGTTTATTAATATATGATATTAATTAAAAAGTTATATGTGGAAATCTATAGAAACAATTAGGGTATACAGGGTACACATCTCTATTTTTTTATATATTTTTGTCATCATTCCCTCATACTATACTTCAAAAAGAGACATTTCTTACTAAGGTTTCTATTATTATCAATTATTTTACATATAAAATAACGATTTATCTGATTAATCATACATTTTGACAAAATAATTGTAATGATATTAGCTAAAATTAAACAAGAATTATAAAATACATAAATTAAATAAATTTCAAGCATGTAGCGACATCTATTGGGATTTCTTGTACTTTTGTTTGTATTTTTTTAACTAACTGCAATTTTAAAGAAAATGTTTTTGTTTTTTTACAAGTTATATAACACTATAAGTATTGTACAAATAAAAGTAAACTTTTCCATCTACATCTCTGAAGATGACATCAAATAGGGTCAAAACGTAAAACTTTTCTTTCTAAATCCCTAAAGATAAACTCTTATAGGTTCGAAACGTAAAACTTTTCATCTAAATCCCTGAAGATGATTTTTTATAGGTTCGAAACGTAAAACTTTCCAACTAAATCATTGAAGATGAACTAAAAAAGTTTAAAAAAACAGTTTCAAATATGTTCGAAACGTAAAACTTTTCCATCTAAATCCCTGCAGATGAGCTCAAATAGCGTCAAAACGTAAAACTTTCCATCTAAACCCAAAACGTAGGATAATTTAAAAGAGTCCACTTAGTCGTTTCATTGTTGCTAACCAACAATTTCTAATATCATAAATAGTTTTAATGATTCAAAAATGAACATCAGAAAGAATGAAATTACTTATTTAATACGACTGTAACATTTTACAGTTTTAAAGATACTGATAATTTAATTTTTAAGAGAACAAATTTGACATTTCAACAAATTTTTCTCAAAGTTTTTGGATATAGATAATAAAATGGTTTTTATTCATTAATAAAATATAAATATATTGTGGTTCTGAAAAGAACCGTTTTGTATTGCAAATTTGTCCAATTAATTATGTAAATTACTTGGAGCTTGTATATTTAGTAACAGCTTTTGTTCCTTCACTGACTGCGTGTTTAGCCAATTCACCAGGAAGTAATAGACGAACTGCAGTTTGAATTTCTCTACTGGTAATCGTAGAACGTTTATTGTAGTGTGCTAAACGGGAAGCTTCTGCTGCAATACGTTCAAAAATATCATTAACAAAACTGTTCATGATACTCATGGCTTTACTGGAAATACCGGTGTCAGGATGTACTTGTTTCAAAACTTTGTAGATGTAAATGGCATAACTTTCCTTCCTCTTTCGTCTCTTCTTCTTATCACCTTTAGAAATATTTTTTTGTGCCTTGCCGGCTTTTTTCGCAGCTTTTCCGCTTGTTTTTGGTGGCATATTTACTGTTAAACGGTACCAAAGTATAACGTTAACTGTGTGGTGCCGCCGACTTACAAGGCATATTATAATAAAGTTGCGTTTCTTCAATAGGCTCCACCCACTGCGTTACGGCATGTGCGCTGTACGCTATTGGCTATACTCGTTACTATAAATTTGTTGGTAGATTATAGAAATTTTCATAACGTTTCGTGTAAGAGTAGAGTGTGTTGTCTCTTTTTGTACAACTATATATAAAGAAAAATGTCCGGACGTGGTAAAGGTGGAAAAGTTAAAGGAAAGGCAAAGTCACGATCAAACCGTGCTGGTTTACAATTTCCCGTTGGACGTATTCATCGTCTGTTGAGAAAAGGAAATTATGCTGAACGTGTTGGAGCTGGTGCACCAGTTTATTTGGCTGCTGTCATGGAATATTTAGCTGCTGAAGTACTAGAATTGGCGGGTAATGCTGCTCGTGACAACAAGAAAACTCGTATTATTCCTAGACATTTGCAATTGGCAATTCGTAACGACGAAGAATTAAATAAACTTCTGTCTGGTGTTACAATTGCACAAGGTGGTGTTTTACCAAATATACAAGCTGTTCTTTTACCCAAGAAAACTGAAAAGAAAGCCTAATTTAATACAATATTAATATCATATCAAATAATACTCGGCCCTTTTAAGGGCCACAATCTATATGTGAATATATATATATGATAGAGAAAAGTTATAATTATTTTAATTAAATCGATATATAAACGTTTTGTTTTTTAAGTAAGTATATAAAAATTAAACTGAACTGTGGTTTCGTTTAGATAGACTTGTAGAATAATAGAGAAAACAAAATAAAAACATATTATTAGCATTTAAAAAATAACATATCCAAAATTGGGATGTTCCTTTATTATTCTTCTTAACTAGGATTGATATGAATGAATAAAAGACAAAAAAAAAACAAAAGCTGTTTTAAATTAAATATCTTAACAAACAGTATCTTTCATAAGATGGTCAGTATTATGTGTGTGTGATTTTATAATTTAACAAAAAATAATAATCTAACTTAAAAAAAATTATAATAATTATCCGTTTAATTAATGTATAAAAGTAAAATAGTTTACATTATTGATATAGAATCTTTTAATTTTAATTAAAATTAACTGATTGTAGTAAAAGCCAAAAAGAAAAATAAATCGTTTGTTTGTTTTGTTTAGTTTATGAAATTTTTATCATTGATAAATTTAATTTTTGTGGTTCTGAAAAGAACCGATGTTTTATTTTATTGTTTAACAATATATTTAGATGATAGTTGACAATATTGACGATTATCAAGTTAAATATTTTTAACCTCCAAAACCATACAAAGTACGTCCCTGTCTTTTTAATGCATAAACAACATCCATGGCTGTGACGGTTTTCCTTTTAGCATGTTCTGTATAAGTTACAGCATCTCTGATTACATTTTCCAAAAATACTTTCAGTACTCCTCTGGTTTCTTCATAGATAAGACCAGATATACGTTTGACACCACCTCTACGTGCCAATCTTCTAATGGCAGGTTTGGTAATACCTTGGATATTATCACGTAATACTTTACGGTGACGTTTAGCACCCCCTTTACCAAGACCTTTTCCACCTTTACCTCGGCCTGTCATATTAAATAAAAACGAATTGATTAAAACTGCAAGTAAGATTCGTTACGAACAAACACTGCACGTTGACTGTAGTTTCTCCTTGAGAGTACGGCTTTTTGTTGGCTAAGCTCCACCTCTCGACCAATCAGCGACCAGATCGAGGTGATAAAAGAGCAGACCAAAACAAAATTAAATTCATTCGAACTCTACTATTGTTAGTATCAAGTCGTCGTTGGCGCTGTTCTTATAAATTTTTTTTTTGAATAATTTGTAATAATAATGGCACGTACAAAGCAAACGGCTCGTAAATCAACCGGAGGTAAAGCTCCCAGAAAACAATTAGCTACAAAAGCAGCTCGTAAGAGTGCTCCAGCTACTGGTGGCGTTAAAAAACCACATCGTTACCGTCCCGGAACTGTAGCTCTTCGTGAAATCAGACGTTATCAGAAAAGTACTGAGCTTTTGATCCGAAAATTACCTTTCCAACGTTTAGTGCGAGAAATTGCACAGGATTTTAAAACCGATTTACGTTTCCAAAGTTCCGCTGTAATGGCTCTTCAAGAAGCCAGTGAAGCTTACTTGGTTGGTCTTTTTGAAGATACAAATTTGTGTGCCATCCATGCTAAACGTGTAACTATAATGCCTAAAGACATTCAATTGGCTAGAAGAATTCGTGGAGAACGTGCCTAAACAGGGATTTTTTTTTATATAAATAACAACAACGGTTCTTTTCAGAACCACAAGTATATTTTATTAATTATGATAAAATTTAATAGTTACTTAATTTTTGCAACCTAAACTTCACTAAGTTAAATATATTATAACAGATAATAGTCAGTTGTTTCAGAAAATAAAAGATGTAAAAATAAAAAAAATGTCATTTTTTTGTTGTTTATTCAATTTGTATTATTTGTAGAATATATTTTGGATTATTTATAAAATATTTGAGGATATAATTAATAATTTGTATGCTATTTACTATAAAATTTGTATTATTTATTTATTTATTTATTTCTTTCTTTCTTTAATATTTTATTGTTAATTATTTAAAAATTCAGTAATTATATTCTTTTTTTTTGTTTCAATATTTTAATAAAAAAATTATATAATTTTTATACTGTAATAGATCTTGTCATTAATAATAAAATCTAATACAATTTAATTATAATTTTTATCATTTTATATATATATACGTATATGTTGTGGTTCTTAAAAGAACCGTTGTTGTTGTTAAAAAGAAATAGGTAAATGCTATGTAAATAAACATGAAATTATTTAGAACTTGTATATTTAGTTACAGCTTTTGTTCCTTCACTGACTGCGTGTTTAGCCAATTCACCAGGAAGTAATAGACGAACTGCAGTTTGAATTTCTCTACTGGTAATCGTAGAACGTTTATTGTAATGTGCTAAACGTGAAGCTTCAGCTGCAATACGTTCGAAAATATCATTAACAAAACTGTTCATGATACTCATAGCTTTACTGGAAATACCGGTGTCAGGATGTACTTGTTTCAAAACTTTGTAGATGTAAATGGCATAACTTTCCTTCCTCTTTCGTCTCTTCTTTTTATCTCCTTTAGAAATATTTTTTTGTGCCTTTCCGGCTTTTTTTGCAGCTTTTCCGCTTGTTTTTGGTGGCATATTTACTATTAAACGATACAAAGTATAACGTCAACTAAGCGGTGTCTCTACCTTACGAGGCATATTTATAATAAAGTTCCGTTTCTTCAATAGGCTCCACCCACTGCGTTATGGCATGTGCGCTGTACGCTATTGGCTACACTCGTTAGTATAAATTTGTTGGTACATAGTAAATATTTTCATATCTCTTTGCACCGTGGAGAGTATTCCTCAGTTCTTTTTCTGTCTATCTGTCTGTAACTAAGTGAAAATGTCCGGACGTGGTAAAGGAGGCAAAGTTAAAGGAAAGGCAAAGACACGATCAACTCGTGCTGGTTTACAGTTTCCCGTTGGACGTATTCATCGTCTGTTGAGAAAAGGAAATTATGCTGAACGTGTTGGAGCTGGTGCACCAGTTTATTTGGCTGCTGTCATGGAATATTTAGCTGCTGAAGTACTAGAATTGGCGGGTAATGCTGCTCGTGATAACAAGAAAACTCGTATTATTCCTAGACATTTGCAATTGGCAATTCGTAACGACGAAGAATTAAATAAACTTCTGTCTGGTGTTACAATTGCACAAGGTGGTGTTTTACCAAATATACAAGCTGTTCTTTTACCCAAGAAAACTGAAAAGAAGGCTTAAATTTTTTATTCGTTGTCAAATTAGTAAATACTCGGCCCTTTTCAGGGCCATAATATTATTATTATTTTATAATGTTCGACAAAAAAAAAACTAACACATGTATAATTTATTTATTAATTTGCAAATTTGGAATGCAATTTGAAATTGAATGATAATAAATGTCATTCTAGTCTAATAACGTAAAAAAAAAGTAAACGTATAATAAAATAAATATTTGCTAAAATGATTTGTTGATAAAAAAAAATGTTTTTATATAAAAACAAATATTGTTATATTTTGTTGTGATTTATTGCGTTTCCACTTAGAAAATCTTTAAGAAGCACAATACATATATATATATATATATATATATATATTCATTTTTGTTTTAATATTTAGCTAAATTCGTACAAAAGAAAATCTAATTGAATGATAAATAATTTTTTTTTTTTTACAATTTAAAATTTTTAAAACTTGTATCAAACTTATCAACTTATACGGTTTTTGTTTTATTATTATTATAATTATTATTTTTATTCTATCATTATTAAAATTGAATAATTTTGTGGCCCTCAAAAGGGCCATTTGTTTATAATAACAGTTTATTGAAGGATGATACCACATAAACAACGATGATATATAAATATTTCGTGTTTATTTCTTCTTTTTAGGTGATGCTGCCTTCCTGGCTTTAGGTGAAGTAGGAGTTTTGGCAGTTTTTGGTTTTGGTGCCTTTGGTTTTTTAGTTGGACCTTTAGCTGATTTTTTGGCTTTAATCGGTGATTTTGCAGTTGTAGTCGATGTAGTTTTAGCAGCAGATGGTGTTTTCTTTTCGTCTTTTTTCGGTTTAGCAGCTTTTATTGGTGATTTTTTCGCTTTGATTGATTTCTTAGCCGGTTTAGTTTTATCTCCAGTTGCTAAACTAGATCGTTTTACAGTTGCAGCTTTTTTGGGTTTTGCACCAGAAGCCTTTTTCTTTTCACCAGTGGCACTAGTACTTTTGATCGATCCAGTGGATGCAGCTGATGCAAGTTTAAATGAACCTGATGCACCCTTTCCTTTAGTTTGGACCAGAGATCCTGATACTACAGCAGATTTTAAGTACTTTTTGATGAAAGGCGCAACTTTTTCAGCGTCAACTTTGTAATTTGCTGTTATATATTTTTTGATAGCTTGAAGCGACGATCCACCTCTCTCTTTTAGTCCTTTAATAGCGTTATTGACCATTTCAGATGTAGGTGGATGAGAAGGTTTACTTCTTGGATTTTTATTTTTTTTCTCTTTTTTTGATGAAGAAGAGATCTGAGATGCATTGGCACCGGTCGTTGCAGAAGTTGCCGAATTCTGGTTATCTGTATCGGCCATAGTTATGTATAAATTTTTATTTTTTCACTGAATCACTGAGAATTTATCTCGAATTGTGTTTAAATAAAATGCGCCAAAAATTACACGAACACCGAGTAGTCGGTTAGTGTGGTCGGACCGAAGACTGAATGGTTGCACTTTGAGTTCATGAAACTAAAGTGGCGCTACCACAGAGCGATAGTCATGTTAACATCGTTTTCTTTTTCACCGACCTGAGGTATTTTGAAAAAACCCACATCAACAATAAACTAAGAAAGTCAAATAGAAAGTCCAAATTTTAGTATGCTGCAAAAATTTTAATAGCACACTTGAAAATATTGTCTTGAAATCAGCTCAAAAACTGCTATGTAATGATTCAGCTCGAATGTTCGGATTAAGCCGTTATAATGTTCAATTTCAATAAAACAAATTATTTTTTACATTTATAAATGTAAAAATTCAACTATCTATTTTGATATTGTTATATAATTTTTAATTTATCTACCTAGAATAAAAACTTACGTAAGATTGTAATATACCATGTTCAACCATTATCACACTATTCGAATATCTGTTAAAACGTTGGTTTAGAAAAGAACTTTTTATAATAAACACTAATTTATCCTTAAAAGTAAAATTTATTTAAACAATCTATTTTCTAATAGGTTTTATAATTATTTATCTGTCATCTATGTGATATTTTAATTGCCAATTGTTTTATCTTATATGAAAAAAGTAGGTAAAATAAAGCTAGGCATTTTGTGAAACACAGAAAAAGTTTATTAAACAATACGTTTTTGTAAGGAATTTTCCATCTTCTATGACACTATTTACCGTTTTTACAACTGAAAAATTTCATCCAACATAAAAGATTTCTTTCGTTAAATCATTTTTTAAGCATAATTATTCAACTAACGCTAAATTTTATACAGTTTTATTTCGGTTCGACCTATTCTAGATACTCTTAAAACTTTTTACAAAGTGATTGAACAAGTTAAAATTGATTGTTTATTAATATATGATATTAATTAAAAAGTTATATGTGGAAATCTATAGAAACAATTAGGGTATACAGGGTACACATCTCTATTTTTTTATATATTTTTGTCATCATTCCCTCATACTATACTTCAAAAAGAGACATTTCTTACTAAGGTTTCTATTATTATCAATTATTTTACATATAAAATAACGATTTATCTGATTAATCATACATTTTGACAAAATAATTGTAATGATATTAGCTAAAATTAAACAAGAATTATAAAATACATAAATTAAATAAATTTCAAGCATGTAGCGACATCTATTGGGATTTCTTGTACTTTTGTTTGTATTTTTTTAACTAACTGCAATTTTAAAGAAAATGTTTTTGTTTTTTTACAAGTTATATAACACTATAAGTATTGTACAAATAAAAGTAAACTTTTCCATCTACATCTCTGAAGATGACATCAAATAGGGTCAAAACGTAAAACTTTTCTTTCTAAATCCCTAAAGATAAACTCTTATAGGTTCGAAACGTAAAACTTTTCATCTAAATCCCTGAAGATGAACTTTTATAGGTTCGAAACGTAAAACTTTCCAACTAAATCATTGAAGATGAACTAAAAAAGTTTAAAAAAACAGTTTCAAATATGTTCGAAACGTAAAACTTTTCCATCTAAATCCCTGCAGATGAGCTCAAATAGCGTCAAAACGTAAAACTTTCCATCTAAACCCAAAACGTAGGATAATTTAAAAGAGTCCACTTAGTCGTTTCATTGTTGCTAACCAACAATTTCTAATATCATAAATAGTTTTAATGATTCAAAAATGAACATCAGAAAGAATGAAATTACTTATTTAATACGACTGTAACATTTTACAGTTTTAAAGATACTGATAATTTAATTTTTAAGAGAACAAATTTGACATTTCAACAAATTTTTCTCAAAGTTTTTGGATATAGATAATAAAATGGTTTTTATTCATTAATAAAATATAAATATATTGTGGTTCTGAAAAGAACCGTTTTGTATTGCAAATTTGTCCAATTAATTATGTAAATTACTTGGAGCTTGTATATTTAGTAACAGCTTTTGTTCCTTCACTGACTGCGTGTTTAGCCAATTCACCAGGAAGTAATAGACGAACTGCAGTTTGAATTTCTCTACTGGTAATCGTAGAACGTTTATTGTAGTGTGCTAAACGGGAAGCTTCTGCTGCAATACGTTCAAAAATATCATTAACAAAACTGTTCATGATACTCATGGCTTTACTGGAAATACCGGTGTCAGGATGTACTTGTTTCAAAACTTTGTAGATGTAAATGGCATAACTTTCCTTCCTCTTTCGTCTCTTCTTCTTATCACCTTTAGAAATATTTTTTTGTGCCTTGCCGGCTTTTTTCGCAGCTTTTCCGCTTGTTTTTGGTGGCATATTTACTGTTAAACGGTACCAAAGTATAACGTTAACTGTGTGGTGCCGCCGACTTACAAGGCATATTATAATAAAGTTGCGTTTCTTCAATAGGCTCCACCCACTGCGTTACGGCATGTGCGCTGTACGCTATTGGCTATACTCGTTACTATAAATTTGTTGGTAGATTATAGAAATTTTCATAACGTTTCGTGTAAGAGTAGAGTGTGTTGTCTCTTTTTGTACAACTATATATAAAGAAAAATGTCCGGACGTGGTAAAGGTGGAAAAGTTAAAGGAAAGGCAAAGTCACGATCAAACCGTGCTGGTTTACAATTTCCCGTTGGACGTATTCATCGTCTGTTGAGAAAAGGAAATTATGCTGAACGTGTTGGAGCTGGTGCACCAGTTTATTTGGCTGCTGTCATGGAATATTTAGCTGCTGAAGTACTAGAATTGGCGGGTAATGCTGCTCGTGACAACAAGAAAACTCGTATTATTCCTAGACATTTGCAATTGGCAATTCGTAACGACGAAGAATTAAATAAACTTCTGTCTGGTGTTACAATTGCACAAGGTGGTGTTTTACCAAATATCCAAGCTGTTCTTTTACCCAAGAAAACTGAAAAGAAAGCCTAATTTAATACAATATTAATATCATATCAAATAATACTCGGCCCTTTTAAGGGCCACAATCTATATGTGAATATATATATATGATAGAGAAAAGTTATAATTATTTTAATTAAATCGATATATAAACGTTTTGTTTTTTAAGTAAGTATATAAAAATTAAACTGAACTGTGGTTTCGTTTAGATAGACTTGTAGAATAATAGAGAAAACAAAATAAAAACATATTATTAGCATTTAAAAAATAACATATCCAAAATTGGGATGTTCCTTTATTATTCTTCTTAACTAGGATTGATATGAATGAATAAAAGACAAAAAAAAAACAAAAGCTGTTTTAAATTAAATATCTTAACAAACAGTATCTTTCATAAGATGGTCAGTATTATGTGTGTGTGATTTTATAATTTAACAAAAAATAATAATCTAACTTAAAAAAAATTATAATAATTATCCGTTTAATTAATGTATAAAAGTAAAATAGTTTACATTATTGATATAGAATCTTTTAATTTTAATTAAAATTAACTGATTGTAGTAAAAGCCAAAAAGAAAAATAAATCGTTTGTTTGTTTTGTTTAGTTTATGAAATTTTTATCATTGATAAATTTAATTTTTGTGGTTCTGAAAAGAACCGATGTTTTATTTTATTGTTTAACAATATATTTAGATGATAGTTGACAATATTGACGATTATCAAGTTAAATATTTTTAACCTCCAAAACCATACAAAGTACGTCCCTGTCTTTTTAATGCATAAACAACATCCATGGCTGTGACGGTTTTCCTTTTAGCATGTTCTGTATAAGTTACAGCATCTCTGATTACATTTTCCAAAAATACTTTCAGTACTCCTCTGGTTTCTTCATAGATAAGACCAGATATACGTTTGACACCACCTCTACGTGCCAATCTTCTAATGGCAGGTTTGGTAATACCTTGGATATTATCACGTAATACTTTACGGTGACGTTTAGCACCCCCTTTACCAAGACCTTTTCCACCTTTACCTCGGCCTGTCATATTAAATAAAAACGAATTGATTAAAACTGCAAGTAAGATTCGTTACGAACAAACACTGCACGTTGACTGTAGTTTCTCCTTGAGAGTACGGCTTTTTGTTGGCTAAGCTCCACCTCTCGACCAATCAGCGACCAGATCGAGGTGATAAAAGAGCAGACCAAAACAAAATTAAATTCATTCGAACTCTACTATTGTTAGTATCAAGTCGTCGTTGGCGCTGTTCTTATAAATTTTTTTTTTGAATAATTTGTAATAATAATGGCACGTACAAAGCAAACGGCTCGTAAATCAACCGGAGGTAAAGCTCCCAGAAAACAATTAGCTACAAAAGCAGCTCGTAAGAGTGCTCCAGCTACTGGTGGCGTTAAAAAACCACATCGTTACCGTCCCGGAACTGTAGCTCTTCGTGAAATCAGACGTTATCAGAAAAGTACTGAGCTTTTGATCCGAAAATTACCTTTCCAACGTTTAGTGCGAGAAATTGCACAGGATTTTAAAACCGATTTACGTTTCCAAAGTTCCGCTGTAATGGCTCTTCAAGAAGCCAGTGAAGCTTACTTGGTTGGTCTTTTTGAAGATACAAATTTGTGTGCCATCCATGCTAAACGTGTAACTATAATGCCTAAAGACATTCAATTGGCTAGAAGAATTCGTGGAGAACGTGCCTAAACAGGGATTTTTTTTTATATAAATAACAACAACGGTTCTTTTCAGAACCACAAGTATATTTTATTAATTATGATAAAATTTAATAGTTACTTAATTTTTGCAACCTAAACTTCACTAAGTTAAATATATTATAACAGATAATAGTCAGTTGTTTCAGAAAATAAAAGATGTAAAAATAAAAAAAATGTCATTTTTTTGTTGTTTATTCAATTTGTATTATTTGTAGAATATATTTTGGATTATTTATAAAATATTTGAGGATATAATTAATAATTTGTATGCTATTTACTATAAAATTTGTATTATTTATTTATTTATTTATTTCTTTCTTTCTTTAATATTTTATTGTTAATTATTTAAAAATTCAGTAATTATATTCTTTTTTTTTGTTTCAATATTTTAATAAAAAAATTATATAATTTTTATACTGTAATAGATCTTGTCATTAATAATAAAATCTAATACAATTTAATTATAATTTTTATCATTTTATATATATATACGTATATGTTGTGGTTCTTAAAAGAACCGTTGTTGTTGTTAAAAAGAAATAGGTAAATGCTATGTAAATAAACATGAAATTATTTAGAACTTGTATATTTAGTTACAGCTTTTGTTCCTTCACTGACTGCGTGTTTAGCCAATTCACCAGGAAGTAATAGACGAACTGCAGTTTGAATTTCTCTACTGGTAATCGTAGAACGTTTATTGTAATGTGCTAAACGTGAAGCTTCAGCTGCAATACGTTCGAAAATATCATTAACAAAACTGTTCATGATACTCATAGCTTTACTGGAAATACCGGTGTCAGGATGTACTTGTTTCAAAACTTTGTAGATGTAAATGGCATAACTTTCCTTCCTCTTTCGTCTCTTCTTTTTATCTCCTTTAGAAATATTTTTTTGTGCCTTTCCGGCTTTTTTTGCAGCTTTTCCGCTTGTTTTTGGTGGCATATTTACTATTAAACGATACAAAGTATAACGTCAACTAAGCGGTGTCTCTACCTTACGAGGCATATTTATAATAAAGTTCCGTTTCTTCAATAGGCTCCACCCACTGCGTTATGGCATGTGCGCTGTACGCTATTGGCTACACTCGTTAGTATAAATTTGTTGGTACATAGTAAATATTTTCATATCTCTTTGCACCGTGGAGAGTATTCCTCAGTTCTTTTTCTGTCTATCTGTCTGTAACTAAGTGAAAATGTCCGGACGTGGTAAAGGAGGCAAAGTTAAAGGAAAGGCAAAGACACGATCAACTCGTGCTGGTTTACAGTTTCCCGTTGGACGTATTCATCGTCTGTTGAGAAAAGGAAATTATGCTGAACGTGTTGGAGCTGGTGCACCAGTTTATTTGGCTGCTGTCATGGAATATTTAGCTGCTGAAGTACTAGAATTGGCGGGTAATGCTGCTCGTGATAACAAGAAAACTCGTATTATTCCTAGACATTTGCAATTGGCAATTCGTAACGACGAAGAATTAAATAAACTTCTGTCTGGTGTTACAATTGCACAAGGTGGTGTTTTACCAAATATACAAGCTGTTCTTTTACCCAAGAAAACTGAAAAGAAGGCTTAAATTTTTTATTCGTTGTCAAATTAGTAAATACTCGGCCCTTTTCAGGGCCATAATATTATTATTATTTTATAATGTTCGACAAAAAAAAAACTAACACATGTATAATTTATTTATTAATTTGCAAATTTGGAATGCAATTTGAAATTGAATGATAATAAATGTCATTCTAGTCTAATAACGTAAAAAAAAAGTAAACGTATAATAAAATAAATATTTGCTAAAATGATTTGTTGATAAAAAAAAATGTTTTTATATAAAAACAAATATTGTTATATTTTGTTGTGATTTATTGCGTTTCCACTTAGAAAATCTTTAAGAAGCACAATACATATATATATATATATATATATATATATTCATTTTTGTTTTAATATTTAGCTAAATTCGTACAAAAGAAAATCTAATTGAATGATAAATAATTTTTTTTTTTTTACAATTTAAAATTTTTAAAACTTGTATCAAACTTATCAACTTATACGGTTTTTGTTTTATTATTATTATAATTATTATTTTTATTCTATCATTATTAAAATTGAATAATTTTGTGGCCCTCAAAAGGGCCATTTGTTTATAATAACAGTTTATTGAAGGATGATACCACATAAACAACGATGATATATAAATATTTCGTGTTTATTTCTTCTTTTTAGGTGATGCTGCCTTCCTGGCTTTAGGTGAAGTAGGAGTTTTGGCAGTTTTTGGTTTTGGTGCCTTTGGTTTTTTAGTTGGACCTTTAGCTGATTTTTTGGCTTTAATCGGTGATTTTGCAGTTGTAGTCGATGTAGTTTTAGCAGCAGATGGTGTTTTCTTTTCGTCTTTTTTCGGTTTAGCAGCTTTTATTGGTGATTTTTTCGCTTTGATTGATTTCTTAGCCGGTTTAGTTTTATCTCCAGTTGCTAAACTAGATCGTTTTACAGTTGCAGCTTTTTTGGGTTTTGCACCAGAAGCCTTTTTCTTTTCACCAGTGGCACTAGTACTTTTGATCGATCCAGTGGATGCAGCTGATGCAAGTTTAAATGAACCTGATGCACCCTTTCCTTTAGTTTGGACCAGAGATCCTGATACTACAGCAGATTTTAAGTACTTTTTGATGAAAGGCGCAACTTTTTCAGCGTCAACTTTGTAATTTGCTGTTATATATTTTTTGATAGCTTGAAGCGACGATCCACCTCTCTCTTTTAGTCCTTTAATAGCGTTATTGACCATTTCAGATGTAGGTGGATGAGAAGGTTTACTTCTTGGATTTTTATTTTTTTTCTCTTTTTTTGATGAAGAAGAGATCTGAGATGCATTGGCACCGGTCGTTGCAGAAGTTGCCGAATTCTGGTTATCTGTATCGGCCATAGTTATGTATAAATTTTTATTTTTTCACTGAATCACTGAGAATTTATCTCGAATTGTGTTTAAATAAAATGCGCCAAAAATTACACGAACACCGAGTAGTCGGTTAGTGTGGTCGGACCGAAGACTGAATGGTTGCACTTTGAGTTCATGAAACTAAAGTGGCGCTACCACAGAGCGATAGTCATGTTAACATCGTTTTCTTTTTCACCGACCTGAGGTATTTTGAAAAAACCCACATCAACAATAAACTAAGAAAGTCAAATAGAAAGTCCAAATTTTAGTATGCTGCAAAAATTTTAATAGCACACTTGAAAATATTGTCTTGAAATCAGCTCAAAAACTGCTATGTAATGATTCAGCTCGAATGTTCGGATTAAGCCGTTATAATGTTCAATTTCAATAAAACAAATTATTTTTTACATTTATAAATGTAAAAATTCAACTATCTATTTTGATATTGTTATATAATTTTTAATTTATCTACCTAGAATAAAAACTTACGTAAGATTGTAATATACCATGTTCAACCATTATCACACTATTCGAATATCTGTTAAAACGTTGGTTTAGAAAAGAACTTTTTATAATAAACACTAATTTATCCTTAAAAGTAAAATTTATTTAAACAATCTATTTTCTAATAGGTTTTATAATTATTTATCTGTCATCTATGTGATATTTTAATTGCCAATTGTTTTATCTTATATGAAAAAAGTAGGTAAAATAAAGCTAGGCATTTTGTGAAACACAGAAAAAGTTTATTAAACAATACGTTTTTGTAAGGAATTTTCCATCTTCTATGACACTATTTACCGTTTTTACAACTGAAAAATTTCATCCAACATAAAAGATTTCTTTCGTTAAATCATTTTTTAAGCATAATTATTCAACTAACGCTAAATTTTATACAGTTTTATTTCGGTTCGACCTATTCTAGATACTCTTAAAACTTTTTACAAAGTGATTGAACAAGTTAAAATTGATTGTTTATTAATATATGATATTAATTAAAAAGTTATATGTGGAAATCTATAGAAACAATTAGGGTATACAGGGTACACATCTCTATTTTTTTATATATTTTTGTCATCATTCCCTCATACTATACTTCAAAAAGAGACATTTCTTACTAAGGTTTCTATTATTATCAATTATTTTACATATAAAATAACGATTTATCTGATTAATCATACATTTTGACAAAATAATTGTAATGATATTAGCTAAAATTAAACAAGAATTATAAAATACATAAATTAAATAAATTTCAAGCATGTAGCGACATCTATTGGGATTTCTTGTACTTTTGTTTGTATTTTTTTAACTAACTGCAATTTTAAAGAAAATGTTTTTGTTTTTTTACAAGTTATATAACACTATAAGTATTGTACAAATAAAAGTAAACTTTTCCATCTACATCTCTGAAGATGACATCAAATAGGGTCAAAACGTAAAACTTTTCTTTCTAAATCCCTAAAGATAAACTCTTATAGGTTCGAAACGTAAAACTTTTCATCTAAATCCCTGAAGATGAACTTTTATAGGTTCGAAACGTAAAACTTTCCAACTAAATCATTGAAGATGAACTAAAAAAGTTTAAAAAAACAGTTTCAAATATGTTCGAAACGTAAAACTTTTCCATCTAAATCCCTGCAGATGAGCTCAAATAGCGTCAAAACGTAAAACTTTCCATCTAAACCCAAAACGTAGGATAATTTAAAAGAGTCCACTTAGTCGTTTCATTGTTGCTAACCAACAATTTCTAATATCATAAATAGTTTTAATGATTCAAAAATGAACATCAGAAAGAATGAAATTACTTATTTAATACGACTGTAACATTTTACAGTTTTAAAGATACTGATAATTTAATTTTTAAGAGAACAAATTTGACATTTCAACAAATTTTTCTCAAAGTTTTTGGATATAGATAATAAAATGGTTTTTATTCATTAATAAAATATAAATATATTGTGGTTCTGAAAAGAACCGTTTTGTATTGCAAATTTGTCCAATTAATTATGTAAATTACTTGGAGCTTGTATATTTAGTAACAGCTTTTGTTCCTTCACTGACTGCGTGTTTAGCCAATTCACCAGGAAGTAATAGACGAACTGCAGTTTGAATTTCTCTACTGGTAATCGTAGAACGTTTATTGTAGTGTGCTAAACGGGAAGCTTCTGCTGCAATACGTTCAAAAATATCATTAACAAAACTGTTCATGATACTCATGGCTTTACTGGAAATACCGGTGTCAGGATGTACTTGTTTCAAAACTTTGTAGATGTAAATGGCATAACTTTCCTTCCTCTTTCGTCTCTTCTTCTTATCACCTTTAGAAATATTTTTTTGTGCCTTGCCGGCTTTTTTCGCAGCTTTTCCGCTTGTTTTTGGTGGCATATTTACTGTTAAACGGTACCAAAGTATAACGTTAACTGTGTGGTGCCGCCGACTTACAAGGCATATTATAATAAAGTTGCGTTTCTTCAATAGGCTCCACCCACTGCGTTACGGCATGTGCGCTGTACGCTATTGGCTATACTCGTTACTATAAATTTGTTGGTAGATTATAGAAATTTTCATAACGTTTCGTGTAAGAGTAGAGTGTGTTGTCTCTTTTTGTACAACTATATATAAAGAAAAATGTCCGGACGTGGTAAAGGTGGAAAAGTTAAAGGAAAGGCAAAGTCACGATCAAACCGTGCTGGTTTACAATTTCCCGTTGGACGTATTCATCGTCTGTTGAGAAAAGGAAATTATGCTGAACGTGTTGGAGCTGGTGCACCAGTTTATTTGGCTGCTGTCATGGAATATTTAGCTGCTGAAGTACTAGAATTGGCGGGTAATGCTGCTCGTGACAACAAGAAAACTCGTATTATTCCTAGACATTTGCAATTGGCAATTCGTAACGACGAAGAATTAAATAAACTTCTGTCTGGTGTTACAATTGCACAAGGTGGTGTTTTACCAAATATACAAGCTGTTCTTTTACCCAAGAAAACTGAAAAGAAAGCCTAATTTAATACAATATTAATATCATATCAAATAATACTCGGCCCTTTTAAGGGCCACAATCTATATGTGAATATATATATATGATAGAGAAAAGTTATAATTATTTTAATTAAATCGATATATAAACGTTTTGTTTTTTAAGTAAGTATATAAAAATTAAACTGAACTGTGGTTTCGTTTAGATAGACTTGTAGAATAATAGAGAAAACAAAATAAAAACATATTATTAGCATTTAAAAAATAACATATCCAAAATTGGGATGTTCCTTTATTATTCTTCTTAACTAGGATTGATATGAATGAATAAAAGACAAAAAAAAAACAAAAGCTGTTTTAAATTAAATATCTTAACAAACAGTATCTTTCATAAGATGGTCAGTATTATGTGTGTGTGATTTTATAATTTAACAAAAAATAATAATCTAACTTAAAAAAAATTATAATAATTATCCGTTTAATTAATGTATAAAAGTAAAATAGTTTACATTATTGATATAGAATCTTTTAATTTTAATTAAAATTAACTGATTGTAGTAAAAGCCAAAAAGAAAAATAAATCGTTTGTTTGTTTTGTTTAGTTTATGAAATTTTTATCATTGATAAATTTAATTTTTGTGGTTCTGAAAAGAACCGATGTTTTATTTTATTGTTTAACAATATATTTAGATGATAGTTGACAATATTGACGATTATCAAGTTAAATATTTTTAACCTCCAAAACCATACAAAGTACGTCCCTGTCTTTTTAATGCATAAACAACATCCATGGCTGTGACGGTTTTCCTTTTAGCATGTTCTGTATAAGTTACAGCATCTCTGATTACATTTTCCAAAAATACTTTCAGTACTCCTCTGGTTTCTTCATAGATAAGACCAGATATACGTTTGACACCACCTCTACGTGCCAATCTTCTAATGGCAGGTTTGGTAATACCTTGGATATTATCACGTAATACTTTACGGTGACGTTTAGCACCCCCTTTACCAAGACCTTTTCCACCTTTACCTCGGCCTGTCATATTAAATAAAAACGAATTGATTAAAACTGCAAGTAAGATTCGTTACGAACAAACACTGCACGTTGACTGTAGTTTCTCCTTGAGAGTACGGCTTTTTGTTGGCTAAGCTCCACCTCTCGACCAATCAGCGACCAGATCGAGGTGATAAAAGAGCAGACCAAAACAAAATTAAATTCATTCGAACTCTACTATTGTTAGTATCAAGTCGTCGTTGGCGCTGTTCTTATAAATTTTTTTTTTGAATAATTTGTAATAATAATGGCACGTACAAAGCAAACGGCTCGTAAATCAACCGGAGGTAAAGCTCCCAGAAAACAATTAGCTACAAAAGCAGCTCGTAAGAGTGCTCCAGCTACTGGTGGCGTTAAAAAACCACATCGTTACCGTCCCGGAACTGTAGCTCTTCGTGAAATCAGACGTTATCAGAAAAGTACTGAGCTTTTGATCCGAAAATTACCTTTCCAACGTTTAGTGCGAGAAATTGCACAGGATTTTAAAACCGATTTACGTTTCCAAAGTTCCGCTGTAATGGCTCTTCAAGAAGCCAGTGAAGCTTACTTGGTTGGTCTTTTTGAAGATACAAATTTGTGTGCCATCCATGCTAAACGTGTAACTATAATGCCTAAAGACATTCAATTGGCTAGAAGAATTCGTGGAGAACGTGCCTAAACAGGGATTTTTTTTTATATAAATAACAACAACGGTTCTTTTCAGAACCACAAGTATATTTTATTAATTATGATAAAATTTAATAGTTACTTAATTTTTGCAACCTAAACTTCACTAAGTTAAATATATTATAACAGATAATAGTCAGTTGTTTCAGAAAATAAAAGATGTAAAAATAAAAAAAATGTCATTTTTTTGTTGTTTATTCAATTTGTATTATTTGTAGAATATATTTTGGATTATTTATAAAATATTTGAGGATATAATTAATAATTTGTATGCTATTTACTATAAAATTTGTATTATTTATTTATTTATTTATTTCTTTCTTTCTTTAATATTTTATTGTTAATTATTTAAAAATTCAGTAATTATATTCTTTTTTTTTGTTTCAATATTTTAATAAAAAAATTATATAATTTTTATACTGTAATAGATCTTGTCATTAATAATAAAATCTAATACAATTTAATTATAATTTTTATCATTTTATATATATATACGTATATGTTGTGGTTCTTAAAAGAACCGTTGTTGTTGTTAAAAAGAAATAGGTAAATGCTATGT
Source organism: Altica lythri (assembly GCA_964028335.1). Taxonomy (NCBI): domain Eukaryota; kingdom Metazoa; phylum Arthropoda; class Insecta; order Coleoptera; family Chrysomelidae; genus Altica; species Altica lythri. Next base: position 12,171 of record CAXIIO010000641.1, on the reverse strand, counting down.
AAATAAACATGAAATTATTTAGAACTTGTATATTTAGTTACAGCTTTTGTTCCTTCACTGACTGCGTGTTTAGCCAATTCACCAGGAAGTAATAGACGAACTGCAGTTTGAATTTCTCTACTGGTAATCGTAGAACGTTTATTGTAATGTGCTAAACGTGAAGCTTCAGCTGCAATACGTTCGAAAATATCATTAACAAAACTGTTCATGATACTCATAGCTTTACTGGAAATACCGGTGTCAGGATGTACTTGTTTCAAAACTTTGTAGATGTAAATGGCATAACTTTCCTTCCTCTTTCGTCTCTTCTTTTTATCTCCTTTAGAAATATTTTTTTGTGCCTTTCCGGCTTTTTTTGCAGCTTTTCCGCTTGTTTTTGGTGGCATATTTACTATTAAACGATACAAAGTATAACGTCAACTAAGCGGTGTCTCGCACGCACGCACGCTCTGAGCCCCGAGATGATGAGAATGCCATTCAATACAACGATTTAGTTGCATGAATGGCATTCTCGCCTCCTCTTCCACCTCCCCCCCCTCACCTCCGAGGGGGGCCTCAGCAATTTCGGACCCCTTTTTGGCTTTGGGGAGAAACTGCGGTCCTCATCTACTTCTGCCAAGACAGTGCTCTGTGCACTATATTCCTGGTGTCTGGCTATTGTTATGCGTGCTTTTCTATTTTATGTGCTTTCCGTTGTATTTTTTGCGGTCTCAGTTAACGTTACTTTCACGGTGACTCTTTTCGTCACAAATGCCGCTATGTTATCGTCTGTTTTTCTACTGCTGCCGGAGCTGCATCTTCGGCCTCTTGTGTGTCCATGGACCATTATCTGGATCGTATTCTGTCAATTCTCTTAGGTCACGGTTTACATGGTTCCTCGTGCCTTCAAAGATCGTCCTAGCTCTTTCTTTCATGGTATCTGTTATTTTTCTAATTTCTAAGTCGTGATATAAGGTGTTATTCCTTATGTACCATGGTGCGTTTACCGCTTCCCTTAGACTTCTATTTTGTTGTTTTTGTACTTTATCTATCGTAGTTTTGCAAGCATGGCCCCATGCCACCGATGCATACGTTAGGATGGGCATAATTATTGTCTGGATCAGTCTTAGTTTTATTCGCAAGTTTAACTTGCTTTTTCTTCCAATAAGTCCTGCTAATTTGCTTCTTGCGTATTTTGATTTCTTTACTACGCTGTCTACGTGTTCTTTGAAGCATAGTCCTTGGTCCAAGTTGACTCCAAGGTACTTTACTGATCTATTCCAGTTTATATCTTCTTCTCCCATCGTGATGTTTTCATATGGGTGGTGGCGTCTCTTTTTAAACAGGATAGCTTTCGTCTTTTCCTGATTTATCGCTATTTTCCATCGTATGCACCATTCTTCCATTTCATCCATTGCTCTTTGCAAATATCTTGTGATCAACCTTGGTTGAGTACTTCTTGCTGCTAGTGCAGTGTCATCAGCATATAAAGACAACATGGTGTTTGGTGTCTTAGGCACGTCTGCTGTATATATTGTATACAGCAGTGGGGACAGCACGGCTCCTTGTGGAACTCCTGCTTCTATGTTTGCATATCTAGATGTTATTGGGCCCATCTTTATCCTGAATTCTCTGTTTTCCAAGAATGACGCTACCAGCTTCGTCATTGCTCTTGAAATCCCCATGTCCGTCATTTTGTATATTAATCCTTCGTGCCACACTCTATCGAATGCTTTGCTGACATCTAGAAACACTGCTCCAGTGGATTGTTTTCTATTAAATCCTTCACTGATATATTCTACCAGTCTTAGAACTTGTAGTTCTGTTGAATGTTCTCTTCTGAATCCAAATTGCTCTTCTGGCAATATATTTAATTGGTTTACTTGTTCCCATAATCTTCTAAGTATCACCCTTTCTGTAACCTTGCTAAGTGCTGGTAGAAGGCTGATTGGGCGATAGTTTTGAGGAAAAGTTGGATCCTTTCCAGGCTTTCTTATCATTATTACATCTGCTCTTTTCCATCTTGTTGGAAAGTGCCTAAATCTCAATATTCCATTTATGAGTGTAGTGATGTAAACCACTACCTTTGGAGGCAGATTCTTTAACGTCCTGTTACTTATTTTGTCACATCCTGGTGCTTTTCTTAGTTTTATATTCTTTATTATCTCTCTTATTTCTTCGGGGCTTGCATGTACAAGTATTTCGTCTTCATCAGCATTTTTAATCTCCTCTGCTGCTTCTTCTACTTCTTCATCGAAGTCTATATCCTCTTCTGGATGTGTGTTTAGTCTAAATTGATTTTCTAGACTTCTAGCAAATGCTTCTGCTTTTTCTTCTGGTGTGCTTACTAATCCTCTTTCTCCATGTAGAGTTGGAAGCGGTTTTCGGTCTTCTCTAAGGATCTTCTGAAGATTCCATATTCCTGGTTGTTGTGGATCCAATGTGTCCAGGTATTCATCCCATCTTTGGTTTCTATGTTCCTGCAGCTCCGTTTTAACCAGTTCCTGCAGTCTGTTGGCTTCTCTTTTATCATCTGCTCTTCCTGTCCTATTTGCTCTATTCCTAGCTCTGTTTTTATCTGAAATTAAAAGTTTTAAATCTACGCTAATGTTATTAAATGAATTTCTTTTCTCTATTCTTATTCTTCTTGTTGTCTGCTCCATTGTTTCTCTTATTGCTCGCTCCAGGTGCTCCAGTGCGTTGTCCACCTCTTCTTTACTATTTAGCCTAGGTATTGGACCTATTGCTGCTCCAATTCCCCTCCTAAATGAAATCCAGTTTGTTCTTTCTATATATCTTTCTTCTATTTCTTCACCTTCTCCTATGGTTAAGATTATGGGGTTGTGAGCTCCATTTAAATCGTCTAGGCTGTAGACCTCCATTTGCTGATTTATCTCCACTGCTATGGCAATGTCGATGACATCTGGTCTTCCTCCATTTGGTGGGTAATGTGTAGGATGGTGTGGGCCCATTACCATGCATCCTGGGCGGCTTTCTTCAAATTCCGTTATTCTTCTTCCTTTTGTGTTCAATATTCTGCTGTTCCACATTGGGGATTTTGCGTTTAGGTCTCCTATTCCTATACAACTCTGGTTCCTTGGTAGGATCTTTTCTAGATCTTCTATATGTAGTATGTCATTTGGTCTTATGTAGATTGACGCTACTTTTACGTCTCCATATCTTGTCCTTATCATAATAGCAGTCGTTTCTGCTGTTATTAGACCATCGGGATTTGGGAGATGGTAGTGATCTATGCTACCTTTTATCAGAACTGCTGTTCCTCCAGAATTTCTTCTTACGTCTGTTCTGTATGTGACGTAGCCAGTGAATGATAAGGCATTATTTTCCTCTATTTTGTTTTCTTGTAATGCCATGACATCTATGTTTTCTCTTTCCAGGAATTCTCCTAGGTAATTCCTATTTGTTCGTATTCCTCCAGAGTTCCATGACCCAATCTTCAGTTTTCCTCTTCTGCGTTGTACCGCCATTGAAAAACCTAGATTTATTCTTGCCTTTGACCCATGATTTGCATCATTTGGGTCAACTGCTGTTGGATACTTACTATTTGTTGTTGCAACACTAGTTGGTTTTTGGCCAAGGTGTTGTTATCTGGGGCTGTCTGTGCTATCACTAGTCTTGGTACTAGCTGTGGTCCTGGTGCTACTCTTGGTCCAGGAGTTGGCCTTGGTGGTCCTTGCGTTGGTCTGGGTCCAACTGCCCTTGCAAAGCTGGAAGGCCTTGCTTTAGGTGCAGCTGGACATCCATGGTAGTTTGCTGGATGTTCTCCATTGCAGTTTGCACACTTCGGTGCATTTGTTTTTGGCACTGGGCAGTCTCCAGCTCTGTGTTCTCCTCCGCAACGCACGCACCGTGGGACTGCTGTGCAGTGCGATTGGGTATGGTGGAAACCTTGGCATTTGAAACATTGGGTAGGCCCACTCCTCCTCCTCAAATTGCTTAGCTTCACTCTTTGCTCTACGCAAAGACGTATCTCCTTTATCTTTTCTTTGTGGTCTAGTGGAAAGTCCACTAAGACCAGCTCCAAGGGTTGCTTGGTCCTCCTTGAATTCATCCTCTGTACTTTCAGAGGATGATATCCTTGGCTCTCCAAATCCTCTTTGACTTCACTTGGTGTGAAGTCTGTATGGATTCCTCGAAGCACCATCTTCAATGTCTTCTCTTCAGGTAGGCTGTACGTGTGTACAGGTACTCGTACTTCTTGGAAGTACGAATACATCCTTCTATAGTCCTCCACTGATTCAGGAAAGATCTTCACTGAATCTCTTAGGATCTTTACCTCCTTGAATCTCATGTTTCTGGAGAGCAATCCTCTTCTCCAGTTTAACCATCCAGCCTTATCTTTCATGAATATGGGTGGAGGGGGGGCCGACCTAGTTCTTAATGCCTCTCTTTCGGCTTCGTTTTCTTCCTCTCGTTTTTCTTGTTCCTGTCTTTCCTTTTCCTTTTCCTCTTTCTTCCTATCATTTTCGATTTTCTTCATTTGCTGCTTTGGGAGCTGCCATTGTTCTTCAACTGGTTGGAGTTGAATCAAGTCCTCTTCTATTGTTACTTCCATTGTAGTAACTTCGGTTTCCTTTTCTTCTACAATCTTCTCCAGCTTTTCTTCTGGTTTTCTGGGTTTTTCCACAGTTTTCTTTTCCTCCTTTGATTTTGCTTCCTCCTTCTTCGGTAGCTTTCTCTTCCTCTTCTCGTCCTTTTCTTCTCCTTCCTTGCTGTTCTGTTCCACCATCTTCTCAATTATTTTTCTGAGTTTCTGGAGTTCCAGTTTCAGTTCCTTAACTTCTTTCTTGGCTTCTTCCTTTTCTTTCTTCATTTCTTCCTTTTCTTTCTTACTTTCCTCTAATTGCTGTGTAAGAACAGCAATTAGAGTTTCGTAGTCGTAACTTTTTGTTTGCTCCATCCTATTAAAAATAATTATTTCCTGTGGAAAAATCTATTAAATTATAAAAATTATAAAAAAGGTGCGTACGCCTATGGCGCATTCACCAAATTAATTAATTTCAGAAAAATCAATAAAGTTTATGAAAATGGTGGCTACGCCTATGGCGCATTCACCAAAATATTTGCTGTAAATTTAAAAATCAGATATTATAATTTTATCATTAATTCAACTCGTTTTAACAAAAACAGGTTGAATAACAACCTCTGCACTAATATCCTAGAATATTAGATGCAGTAATACCTGCTTTTTCACTTAAACACCACTTTTCACTTTGAAAACACTGTATTCACAACCTTTCACCGTGACAACTAGCATTCAACTGTGTGTGTGTGTGTGTGTGTGGTGCCGCCGACTTACAAGGCATATTATAATAAAGTTGCGTTTCTTCAATAGGCTCCACCCACTGCGTTACGGCATGTGCGCTGTACGCTATTGGCTATACTCGTTACTATAAATTTGTTGGTAGATTATAGAAATTTTCATAACGTTTCGTGTAAGAGTAGAGTGTGTTGTCTCTTTTTGTACAACTATATATAAAGAAAAATGTCCGGACGTGGTAAAGGTGGAAAAGTTAAAGGAAAGGCAAAGTCACGATCAAACCGTGCTGGTTTACAATTTCCCGTTGGACGTATTCATCGTCTGTTGAGAAAAGGAAATTATGCTGAACGTGTTGGAGCTGGTGCACCAGTTTATTTGGCTGCTGTCATGGAATATTTAGCTGCTGAAGTACTAGAATTGGCGGGTAATGCTGCTCGTGACAACAAGAAAACTCGTATTATTCCTAGACATTTGCAATTGGCAATTCGTAACGACGAAGAATTAAATAAACTTCTGTCTGGTGTTACAATTGCACAAGGTGGTGTTTTACCAAATATACAAGCTGTTCTTTTACCCAAGAAAACTGAAAAGAAAGCCTAATTTAATACAATATTAATATCATATCAAATAATACTCGGCCCTTTTAAGGGCCACAATCTATATGTGAATATATATATATGATAGAGAAAAGTTATAATTATTTTAATTAAATCGATATATAAACGTTTTGTTTTTTAAGTAAGTATATAAAAATTAAACTGAACTGTGGTTTCGTTTAGATAGACTTGTAGAATAATAGAGAAAACAAAATAAAAACATATTATTAGCATTTAAAAAATAACATATCCAAAATTGGGATGTTCCTTTATTATTCTTCTTAACTAGGATTGATATGAATGAATAAAAGACAAAAAAAAAACAAAAGCTGTTTTAAATTAAATATCTTAACAAACAGTATCTTTCATAAGATGGTCAGTATTATGTGTGTGTGATTTTATAATTTAACAAAAAATAATAATCTAACTTAAAAAAAATTATAATAATTATCCGTTTAATTAATGTATAAAAGTAAAATAGTTTACATTATTGATATAGAATCTTTTAATTTTAATTAAAATTAACTGATTGTAGTAAAAGCCAAAAAGAAAAATAAATCGTTTGTTTGTTTTGTTTAGTTTATGAAATTTTTATCATTGATAAATTTAATTTTTGTGGTTCTGAAAAGAACCGATGTTTTATTTTATTGTTTAACAATATATTTAGATGATAGTTGACAATATTGACGATTATCAAGTTAAATATTTTTAACCTCCAAAACCATACAAAGTACGTCCCTGTCTTTTTAATGCATAAACAACATCCATGGCTGTGACGGTTTTCCTTTTAGCATGTTCTGTATAAGTTACAGCATCTCTGATTACATTTTCCAAAAATACTTTCAGTACTCCTCTGGTTTCTTCATAGATAAGACCAGATATACGTTTGACACCACCTCTACGTGCCAATCTTCTAATGGCAGGTTTGGTAATACCTTGGATATTATCACGTAATACTTTACGGTGACGTTTAGCACCCCCTTTACCAAGACCTTTTCCACCTTTACCTCGGCCTGTCATATTAAATAAAAACGAATTGATTAAAACTGCAAGTAAGATTCGTTACGAACAAACACTGCACGTTGACTGTAGTTTCTCCTTGAGAGTACGGCTTTTTGTTGGCTAAGCTCCACCTCTCGACCAATCAGCGACCAGATCGAGGTGATAAAAGAGCAGACCAAAACAAAATTAAATTCATTCGAACTCTACTATTGTTAGTATCAAGTCGTCGTTGGCGCTGTTCTTATAAATTTTTTTTTTGAATAATTTGTAATAATAATGGCACGTACAAAGCAAACGGCTCGTAAATCAACCGGAGGTAAAGCTCCCAGAAAACAATTAGCTACAAAAGCAGCTCGTAAGAGTGCTCCAGCTACTGGTGGCGTTAAAAAACCACATCGTTACCGTCCCGGAACTGTAGCTCTTCGTGAAATCAGACGTTATCAGAAAAGTACTGAGCTTTTGATCCGAAAATTACCTTTCCAACGTTTAGTGCGAGAAATTGCACAGGATTTTAAAACCGATTTACGTTTCCAAAGTTCCGCTGTAATGGCTCTTCAAGAAGCCAGTGAAGCTTACTTGGTTGGTCTTTTTGAAGATACAAATTTGTGTGCCATCCATGCTAAACGTGTAACTATAATGCCTAAAGACATTCAATTGGCTAGAAGAATTCGTGGAGAACGTGCCTAAACAGGGATTTTTTTTTATATAAATAACAACAACGGTTCTTTTCAGAACCACAAGTATATTTTATTAATTATGATAAAATTTAATAGTTACTTAATTTTTGCAACCTAAACTTCACTAAGTTAAATATATTATAACAGATAATAGTCAGTTGTTTCAGAAAATAAAAGATGTAAAAATAAAAAAAATGTCATTTTTTTGTTGTTTATTCAATTTGTATTATTTGTAGAATATATTTTGGATTATTTATAAAATATTTGAGGATATAATTAATAATTTGTATGCTATTTACTATAAAATTTGTATTATTTATTTATTTATTTATTTCTTTCTTTCTTTAATATTTTATTGTTAATTATTTAAAAATTCAGTAATTATATTCTTTTTTTTTGTTTCAATATTTTAATAAAAAAATTATATAATTTTTATACTGTAATAGATCTTGTCATTAATAATAAAATCTAATACAATTTAATTATAATTTTTATCATTTTATATATATATACGTATATGTTGTGGTTCTTAAAAGAACCGTTGTTGTTGTTAAAAAGAAATAGGTAAATGCTATGTAAATAAACATGAAATTATTTAGAACTTGTATATTTAGTTACAGCTTTTGTTCCTTCACTGACTGCGTGTTTAGCCAATTCACCAGGAAGTAATAGACGAACTGCAGTTTGAATTTCTCTACTGGTAATCGTAGAACGTTTATTGTAATGTGCTAAACGTGAAGCTTCAGCTGCAATACGTTCGAAAATATCATTAACAAAACTGTTCATGATACTCATAGCTTTACTGGAAATACCGGTGTCAGGATGTACTTGTTTCAAAACTTTGTAGATGTAAATGGCATAACTTTCCTTCCTCTTTCGTCTCTTCTTTTTATCTCCTTTAGAAATATTTTTTTGTGCCTTTCCGGCTTTTTTTGCAGCTTTTCCGCTTGTTTTTGGTGGCATATTTACTATTAAACGATACAAAGTATAACGTCAACTAAGCGGTGTCTCTACCTTACGAGGCATATTTATAATAAAGTTCCGTTTCTTCAATAGGCTCCACCCACTGCGTTATGGCATGTGCGCTGTACGCTATTGGCTACACTCGTTAGTATAAATTTGTTGGTACATAGTAAATATTTTCATATCTCTTTGCACCGTGGAGAGTATTCCTCAGTTCTTTTTCTGTCTATCTGTCTGTAACTAAGTGAAAATGTCCGGACGTGGTAAAGGAGGCAAAGTTAAAGGAAAGGCAAAGACACGATCAACTCGTGCTGGTTTACAGTTTCCCGTTGGACGTATTCATCGTCTGTTGAGAAAAGGAAATTATGCTGAACGTGTTGGAGCTGGTGCACCAGTTTATTTGGCTGCTGTCATGGAATATTTAGCTGCTGAAGTACTAGAATTGGCGGGTAATGCTGCTCGTGATAACAAGAAAACTCGTATTATTCCTAGACATTTGCAATTGGCAATTCGTAACGACGAAGAATTAAATAAACTTCTGTCTGGTGTTACAATTGCACAAGGTGGTGTTTTACCAAATATACAAGCTGTTCTTTTACCCAAGAAAACTGAAAAGAAGGCTTAAATTTTTTATTCGTTGTCAAATTAGTAAATACTCGGCCCTTTTCAGGGCCATAATATTATTATTATTTTATAATGTTCGACAAAAAAAAAACTAACACATGTATAATTTATTTATTAATTTGCAAATTTGGAATGCAATTTGAAATTGAATGATAATAAATGTCATTCTAGTCTAATAACGTAAAAAAAAAGTAAACGTATAATAAAATAAATATTTGCTAAAATGATTTGTTGATAAAAAAAAATGTTTTTATATAAAAACAAATATTGTTATATTTTGTTGTGATTTATTGCGTTTCCACTTAGAAAATCTTTAAGAAGCACAATACATATATATATATATATATATATATATATATATTCATTTTTGTTTTAATATTTAGCTAAATTCGTACAAAAGAAAATCTAATTGAATGATAAATAATTTTTTTTTTTTTACAATTTAAAATTTTTAAAACTTGTATCAAACTTATCAACTTATACGGTTTTTGTTTTATTATTATTATAATTATTATTTTTATTCTATCATTATTAAAATTGAATAATTTTGTGGCCCTCAAAAGGGCCATTTGTTTATAATAACAGTTTATTGAAGGATGATACCACATAAACAACGATGATATATAAATATTTCGTGTTTATTTCTTCTTTTTAGGTGATGCTGCCTTCCTGGCTTTAGGTGAAGTAGGAGTTTTGGCAGTTTTTGGTTTTGGTGCCTTTGGTTTTTTAGTTGGACCTTTAGCTGATTTTTTGGCTTTAATCGGTGATTTTGCAGTTGTAGTCGATGTAGTTTTAGCAGCAGATGGTGTTTTCTTTTCGTCTTTTTTCGGTTTAGCAGCTTTTATTGGTGATTTTTTCGCTTTGATTGATTTCTTAGCCGGTTTAGTTTTATCTCCAGTTGCTAAACTAGATCGTTTTACAGTTGCAGCTTTTTTGGGTTTTGCACCAGAAGCCTTTTTCTTTTCACCAGTGGCACTAGTACTTTTGATCGATCCAGTGGATGCAGCTGATGCAAGTTTAAATGAACCTGATGCACCCTTTCCTTTAGTTTGGACCAGAGATCCTGATACTACAGCAGATTTTAAGTACTTTTTGATGAAAGGCGCAACTTTTTCAGCGTCAACTTTGTAATTTGCTGTTATATATTTTTTGATAGCTTGAAGCGACGATCCACCTCTCTCTTTTAGTCCTTTAATAGCGTTATTGACCATTTCAGATGTAGGTGGATGAGAAGGTTTACTTCTTGGATTTTTATTTTTTTTCTCTTTTTTTGATGAAGAAGAGATCTGAGATGCATTGGCACCGGTCGTTGCAGAAGTTGCCGAATTCTGGTTATCTGTATCGGCCATAGTTATGTATAAATTTTTATTTTTTCACTGAATCACTGAGAATTTATCTCGAATTGTGTTTAAATAAAATGCGCCAAAAATTACACGAACACCGAGTAGTCGGTTAGTGTGGTCGGACCGAAGACTGAATGGTTGCACTTTGAGTTCATGAAACTAAAGTGGCGCTACCACAGAGCGATAGTCATGTTAACATCGTTTTCTTTTTCACCGACCTGAGGTATTTTGAAAAAACCCACATCAACAATAAACTAAGAAAGTCAAATAGAAAGTCCAAATTTTAGTATGCTGCAAAAATTTTAATAGCACACTTGAAAATATTGTCTTGAAATCAGCTCAAAAACTGCTATGTAATGATTCAGCTCGAATGTTCGGATTAAGCCGTTATAATGTTCAATTTCAATAAAACAAATTATTTTTTACATTTATAAATGTAAAAATTCAACTATCTATTTTGATATTGTTATATAATTTTTAATTTATCTACCTAGAATAAAAACTTACGTAAGATTGTAATATACCATGTTCAACCATTATCACACTATTCGAATATCTGTTAAAACGTTGGTTTAGAAAAGAACTTTTTATAATAAACACTAATTTATCCTTAAAAGTAAAATTTATTTAAACAATCTATTTTCTAATAGGTTTTATAATTATTTATCTGTCATCTATGTGATATTTTAATTGCCAATTGTTTTATCTTATATGAAAAAAGTAGGTAAAATAAAGCTAGGCATTTTGTGAAACACAGAAAAAGTTTATTAAACAATACGTTTTTGTAAGGAATTTTCCATCTTCTATGACACTATTTACCGTTTTTACAACTGAAAAATTTCATCCAACATAAAAGATTTCTTTCGTTAAATCATTTTTTAAGCATAATTATTCAACTAACGCTAAATTTTATACAGTTTTATTTCGGTTCGACCTATTCTAGATACTCTTAAAACTTTTTACAAAGTGATTGAACAAGTTAAAATTGATTGTTTATTAATATATGATATTAATTAAAAAGTTATATGTGGAAATCTATAGAAACAATTAGGGTATACAGGGTACACATCTCTATTTTTTTATATATTTTTGTCATCATTCCCTCATACTATACTTCAAAAAGAGACATTTCTTACTAAGGTTTCTATTATTATCAATTATTTTACATATAAAATAACGATTTATCTGATTAATCATACATTTTGACAAAATAATTGTAATGATATTAGCTAAAATTAAACAAGAATTATAAAATACATAAATTAAATAAATTTCAAGCATGTAGCGACATCTATTGGGATTTCTTGTACTTTTGTTTGTATTTTTTTAACTAACTGCAATTTTAAAGAAAATGTTTTTGTTTTTTTACAAGTTATATAACACTATAAGTATTGTACAAATAAAAGTAAACTTTTCCATCTACATCTCTGAAGATGACATCAAATAGGGTCAAAACGTAAAACTTTTCTTTCTAAATCCCTAAAGATAAACTCTTATAGGTTCGAAACGTAAAACTTTTCATCTAAATCCCTGAAGATGAACTTTTATAGGTTCGAAACGTAAAACTTTCCAACTAAATCATTGAAGATGAACTAAAAAAGTTTAAAAAAACAGTTTCAAATATGTTCGAAACGTAAAACTTTTCCATCTAAATCCCTGCAGATGAGCTCAAATAGCGTCAAAACGTAAAACTTTCCATCTAAACC
>CAXIIO010000640.1:0-27793 GCA_964028335.1 Altica lythri | reverse complement strand
AAGGGAACCTAGAGGTTTTAAAAAAGAGACTTTGAAGATGCCATGAATGGTGTTCGAAAAGGAAACCCAATAGGAACAAAGAGATGCTTTTGTAAATACCAAAATGCAAGAAAAAAGAAGTGGTAATTGAAACCTAGACTTGTTTGTCAACGAGTCTCACGAAAATGGGACCCAAGAGGTGGTAAAAAATTGTGAAGATGATTTAAACACGTAAATAACAGAAAAGAACCTTCTGGGGAATTTTTAACATCTTCTCGAAGATGTACGAAAGCTAACGAAGATGTGTAAAGTCTTTAAAGATGATACAGATAAAACAAGAAGGAAATAGTAACTGAAAAGAGCTTCTGGAGATGTCATAAATGCTCTATAAAGATGGTCCCGAAACGGAACCTAGAGGTGTTAAAGATACTTTAAAGAGTCTTTAAAGATGCCCCAATGGTAAAGATGATACAGATAAAACAAGAAGGAAATATTAACGAAAAAGGGCTTCTGGAGATGTCACAAAAGCTCTATGAAGACGGTACCGAAACGAAACCTAGATGTGTTAAAGAGACTTTAAAGAGTCTTTAAAGATGCTCCAAAGGTGAAGATGATACAGATAAAACAAGAAGGGAATAGCAACGAAAAAGGGCTTCTGGAGATGACACAAAAGCTCTATGAAGATGGTCCCGAAAGGGAACCTAAAAGTGTTAAAGAGACTTTGAAGATGCCATGAATGGTGTTCGAAAAGGGATCCCAAAAAAGGAACAAAGAGACGCTTTTGTAGATGCCAAAATAACATAAAAAAGAAGTGGTAATTAAAACCAAGACTTGTTTGTCAACGAGTCTCATGAAAGGTATAAGAAAATGGGACCCAAGAGGTGGTAAAATGCTTTTGCAGATGCTTTAAACACAGAAAGAACAGAAAAGAACCTTTTGGGGAATTTTTAACATCTTCTCGAAGATGAACGACAGCTAACCAAGATGTGTTAAGTCTTTAAAGATGCCCAAAAGGTGAAGATGATACAGATGAAACGAGAAAAATAGCTTCTGGACATGTCACAAAAGCTCTATGAAGATGGACCTGAAACGGAACCTAGAGGTGTTAAAGAGACTTTAAAGAGTCTTTAAAGATGATACAAATAAAACAAGAAGGAAATATTAACGAAAAAGGGCTTCTGGAGATGTCACAAAAGCTCGATGAAGACGGTCCCGAAACGAAACCTAGAGGTGTTAAAGAGACTTTAAAGAGTCATTAAAGATGCTCCAAAGGTGAAGATGATACAGACAAAACAAGAAGGGAATAGTAAAGAAAAAGAGCATCTGGAGATGTCACAAAAGCTCGATGAAGACGGTCCCGAAACGAAACCTAGAGGTATTAAAGAGACTTTAAAGAGTCTTTAAAGATGCTCCAAAGGTAAAGATGATGAAGATAAAACAAGAAGGGAATAGCAACGAAAAATAGCTTCTGGAGATGTCACAAAAACTCTATGAAGACGGTCCCGAAACGGAACCTAGAGGTGTTAAAGAGACTTTAAAGAGTCTTTAAAGATGCTCCAAAGGTGAAAATGATACAGACAAAACAAGAAGGGAATAGCAACGAAAAAGGGTTTCTGGTGATGTCACAAAAGCTCTATGAAGACGGTCCCGAACCGGAACCTAGAGGTGTTAAAGAGACTTTAAAGAGTCTTTAACGATGCTCCAAAGGTGAAAATGATACAGACAAAACAAGAAGGGAATAGCAACGAAAAAGGGTTTCTGGAGATGTCACAAAAGCTCGATGAAAATGGTCTCGAAAGGGAACCTAGAGGTGTTAAAGAGTCTTTAAAGGTGCTCCAAAGGTGAAGATGATACAGATAAAACAAGAAGGAAATAGCAACGAAAAAGGGCTTCTGGAGATGAAACAAAACCTCTATGAAGATGGTCCCGAAACGGAACCTAGAGGTGTTAAACAGACTTTGAAGATGTCATTAAAAGTGTAAGAAAATGGGATACAAGACGTGTGGGTTAACATGCTTTTTTTAAAAATAAAGTAATTTATTATGGACTGTATTGAATACGGAATCAACAGAAAATTACATTTTTTTTGGCATTGGTATTATTACCAATTGTGATTTTTTGTATTGAACAATTAATTTTTAATAAACAAAAATGAAAGAAACAAACACTAGGTTGGAATAAAAATTTAAAAATTTAGAAAAAAATTCATCAAATTATTCCAACATTCCAGCCTAATATTTCTTCTTATAATCATTTCAAAAAACCGTCACCCCCAAATATATTTTGAAACATGATAATAATTAATAAAAATGTATTCAATTTTAGATCTAAAACTGCAAAATTTGACTCTAACCAAAATTTATAACACGACAAATGACATATGTCAAATGACACATGACAACTGGCATATGACAACTGACATGTGGCAAATGACATATGACAAATGATCTATGACGTATGAAAAATGACATATGACATGACACAAATGACATTACAATGAAAATTTTCAAAAATTTAAAAGTTTTGAAAAATGTTGAAATTTTGAAATTTTTTGAAAAATTTTAAAATTTTGAAAAATTTGGAAATTTAGAAAATTTTGAAAAATCTTGAAAATTTTGAAAATTGAAAAATTTTGAAATTTTGAAAATTTTGAAAAATTTTGAAAAATTTGGAAATTTTGAAAAATTTGGAAATTTAGAAAATTTTGAAAAATTTTGAAATTTTTGAAAATTCTGAAAAATTTGGAAATTTTGAAAAATTTGGAAATTTTGAAAAATTTGGAAATTTTGAAAATTTGGAAATTTAGAAAATTTAGAAAATTTTGAAAAATTTTGAAAATTTTTGAAATTTTGAAAATTCTGAAAAATTTGGAAATTTTGAAAAATTTGGAAAATTTGGAAATTTTGATAAATTTGGAAATTTTGAAAAATTTGGAAATTTTGAAAAATTTGGAAATTTTGAAAAATTTGGAAATTTAGAAAATTTTGAATAATATTGAAATTTTGAAAATTTTTGAAATTTTGAAAATTCTGAAAAATTTGGAAATTTTGAAAAATTTGGAAATTTTTGGAAATTTTGAAAAATTTGGAAATTTTGAAAAATTTGGAAATTTAGAAAAATTTGGAAATTTAGAAAATTTTGAAATTTTGAAAATTCTGAAAAATTTTGAAATTTTGAAAAATTTGGAAATTTTGAAAAGTTTGGAGATTTGGAAATTTTGAAAAATTTGGAAATTTTGAAAAATTTGGAAATTTGGAAATTTTGAAAAATTTGGAAATTTAGAAAATTTGGAAATTTAGAAAATTTAGAAAATTTTGAAAAATTTTGAAATTTTGAAAATTTTTGAAATTTTGAAAATTTTTGAAATTTTGAAAATTTTTGAAATTTTGAAAATTCTGAAAAATTTGGAAATTTTGAAAAATTTGGAAATTTTGAAAAATTTAGAAATTTTGAAAATTTTGGAAATTTTCAAAAATGTGGAAATTTTGGAAAATTTGGAAATTTTGAAAAATTTGGAAATTTTGAAAAATTTGGAAATTTTGAAAAATTTGGAAATTTTGAAAAATTTAGAAATTTTGAAAAATTTAGAAATTTTGAAATTTTGAAAAATTTGGAAATTTTGAAAAATTTGGAAATTTTGAAAAATTTAGAAATTTTGAAAAATTTGGAAATTTTGAAAATTTAAGCTCCTCCCATAGCTGAAATCACACCGTTACTTCCGTCAGAATCTTCCGTTAGAATCTGACGTCAGAATTATAACGTTCCATTAGAATTACTTTCGTTAGAAAATAAATCTTAGTTACCCCTAGTCGCAGCTAAAGAAGTTTTACTTCAAAAATGACATATGACAAATGTTATATTATCATGTATCAAAATATATATCAAGAAAAAGACCACCACCCTTTACTTTCCCGAATCGCAATAACATTATAAACGTACCATCTTCATGAGTTCGCACGGTGATAGGATACGAACTCGGACCATCTCCAACGGACGTACCAGCAAGTACCCATATTCTGTATGTTGTCCAACGTTTCAATTCATCAAGTACAAAACTCGTACCATTAAATTTGATAATATTTGCTTCGCTATCCGAACGATCCGATTCGACGAATTGTAGCTTGTAGTAAATGATATTGCCATTGGTACGATTAGCTGGTGGGGGATCCCACGTGACTCGGATGGCGGTTGGACTTACCGCTTCGCCGATTACGTTGCTAGGTGGCGCTCCGGGTACTAAGATGGCAGGTCAGCGTTAAACTTTTTTAAAGCCAAAAGCGAAATGTCCAAAAATGGACAACAAACTTACTCTTTTTTCATTTTTTTTTTTGGATATTAGATTTGGTTTGCTATTACTTGTGTGATTACAAATTCAAAATAAAGGTGCTTTTTTGCGATATTAAAAAAATGGAAAGAGGTATATTTGAAAATGTTTCAAATGTAACTCTTACTATTTCATATCAATCAGTGCGCAATGTTTCATCAAGTAAATTCATGATATTATTTTAAGTTTAAGACATAAGACAATTGACGTAAGAAAATTGACAAAAGGCAATTGACAAAAGACAATTGACAAAAGACAATTGACATAAAACAATTGACGTAAGAAAATTGACAAAAGGCAATTGACAAAAGACAATTGACAAAAGACAATTGACAAAAGACAATTGACAAAAGACAATTGACAAAAGACAATTGACAAAAGACAATTGACAAAAGACAATTGACAAAAGACAATTGACAAAAGACAATTGACAAAAGACAATTGACAAAAGACAATTGACAAAAGACAATTGACAATTGCCAAAAGACAATTGACAAAAGACAATTGACAAAAGACAATTGACAAATAACAATTGACAAAAGACAATTGACAAAAGACAATTGACAAAAAAAATTGACAAAAGACAATTGACAAAAGACAATTGACAAAAGACAATTAACAAAAGACAATTGACAAAAGACAATTGACAATTGACAAAAGACAATTGACAAATAACAATTGACAAAAGACAATTGACAAAAGACAATTGACAAAAGACAATTGACAAAAGACAATTGACAAAAGACAATTGACAAAAGACAATTGACAAAAGACAATTGACAATTGACAAAAGACAATTGACAAAAGACAATTGACAAAAGACAATTGACAAAAGACAATTGACAAAAGACAATTGACAAAAGACAATTGACAAAAGACAATTGACAAAAGACAATTGACAAAAGACAATTGACAAAAGACAATTGACAAAAGACAATTGACAAAAGACAATTGACAAAAGACAATTGACAAAAGACAATTGACAAAAGACAATTGACAAAAGACAATTGACAAAAGACAATTGACAAAAGACAATTGACAAAAGACAATTGACAAAAGACAATTGACAAAAGACAATTGACAAAAGACAATTGACAAAAGACAATTGACAAAAGACAATTGACAAAAGACAATTGACAAAAGACAATTGACAAAAGACAATTGACAAAAGACAAAAGACAATTGACAAAAGACAATTGACAAAAGACAATTGAAAAAAGACAATTGACAAAAGACAATTAACAAAAGACAATTGACAAAAGACAATTGACAAAAGACAATTGACAAAAGACAATTGACAATTGACAAAAGACAATTGACAAAAGACAATTGACAAAAGACAATTGACAAAAGACAATTGACAAAAGACAATTGACAAAAGACAATTGACAAAAGACAATTGACAAAAGACAATTGACAAAAGACAATTGACAAAAGACAATTGACAAAAGACAATTGACAAAAGACAATTGACAAAAGACAATTGACAAAAGACAATTGACAAAAGACAATTGACAAAAGACAATTGACAAAAGACAATTGACAAAAGACAATTGACAAAAGACAATTGACAAAAGACAATTGACAAAAGACAATTGACAAAAGACAATTGACAAAAGACAATTGACAAAAGACAATTGACAAAAGACAATTGACAAAAGACAATTGACAAAAGACAATTGACAAAAGACAATTGACAAAAGACAATTGACAAAAGACAATTGACAAAAGACAATTGACAAAAGACAATTGACAAAAGACAATTGACAAAAGACAATTGACAAAAGACAATTGACAAAAGACAATTGACAAAAGACAATTGACAAAAGACAATTGACAAAAGACAATTGACAAAAGACAATTGACAAAAGACAAAAGACAATTGACAAAAGACAATTGAAAAAAGACAATTGACAAAAGACAATTAACAAAAGACAATTGACAAAAGACAATTGACAAAAGACAATTGACAAAAGACAATTGACAAAAGACAATTGACAAAAGACAATTGACAAAAGACAATTGACAAAAGACAATTGACAAAAGACAATTGACAAAAGACAATTGACAAAAGACAATTGACAATTGACAATTGACAAAAGACAATTAACAAAAGACAATTGACAAAAGACAATTGACAAAAGACAATTGACAAAAGACAATTGACAAAAGACAATTGACAAAAGACAATTGACAAAAGACAATTGACAAAAGACAATTGACAAAAGACAATTGAAAAAAGACAATTGACAAAAGACAATTGACAAAAGACAATTGACAAAAGACAATTGACAAAAGACAATTGACAAAAGACAATTGACAAAAGACAATTGACAAAAGACAATTGACAAAAGACAATTGACAAAAGACAATTGACAAAAGACAATTGACAAAAGACAATTGACAAAAGACAATTGAAAAAAGACAATTGACAAAAGACAATTGACAAAAGACAATTGACAAAAGACAATTGACAAAAGACAATTGACAAAAGACAATTGACAAAAGACAATTGACAAAAGACAATTGACAAAAGACAATTGACAAAAGACAATTGACAAAAGACAATTGACAAAAGACAATTGACAAAAGACAATTGACAAAAGACAATTGACAAAAGACAATTGACAAAAGACAATTGACAAAAGACAATTGACAAAAGACAATTGACAAAAGACAATTGACAAAAGACAATTGACAATTGACAAAAGACAATTGACAAAAGACAATTGACAAAAGACAATTGACAAAAGACAATTGACAAAAGACAATTGACAAAAGACAATTGACAAAAGACAATTGACAAAAGACAATTGACAAAAGACAATTGACAAAAGACAATTGACAAAAGACAATTGACAAAAGACAATTGACAAAAGACAATTGACAAAAGACAATTGACAAAAGACAATTGACAAAAGACAATTGACAAAAGACAAAAGACAATTGACAAAAGATAATTGACAAAAGACAATTGAAAAAAGACAATTGACAAAAGACAATTGACAAAAGACAATTGACAAAAGACAATTGACAAAAGACAATTGACAAAAGACAATTGACAAAAGACAATTGACAAAAGACAATTGACAAAAGACAATTGACAAAAGACAATTGACAAAAGACAATTGACAAAAGACAATTGACAAAAGAGAATTGACAAAAGAGAATTGACAAAAGAGAATTGACAAAAGACAATTGACAAAAGACAATTGACAAAAGACAATTGACAAAAGACAATTGACAAAAGACAATTGACAATTGACAAAAGACAAAAGACAATTGACAAAAGACAATTGACAAAAGACAATTGACAAAAGACAATTGACAAAAGACAATTGACAATTGACAAAAGACAATTGACAAAAGACAATTGACAAAAGACAATTGACAAAAGACAATTGACAAAAGACAATTGACAAAAGACAATTGACAATTGACAAAAGACAAAAGACAATTGACAAAAGACAATTGACAAAAGACAATTGACAAAAGACAATTGACAAAAGACAATTGACAAAAGACAATTGACAAAAGACAATTGACAAAAGACAATTGACAAAAGACAATTGACAAAAGACAATTGACAAAAGACAATTGACAATTGACAAAAGACAATTGACAATTGACAAAAGACAATTGACAAAAGACAATTGACAAAAGACAATTGACAAAAGACAATTGACAATTGACAAAAGACAATTGACAAAAGACAATTGACAAAAGACAATTGACAAAAGACAATTGACAAAAGACAATTGACAAAAGACAATTGACAAAAGACAATTGACAAAAGACAATTGACAAAAGACAATTGACAAAAGACAATTGACAAAAGACAATTGACAAAAGACAATTGACAAAAGACAATTGACAAAAGACAATTGACAAAAGACAATTGACAAAAGACAATTGACAAAAGACAATTGACAAAAGACAATTGACAAAAGACAATTGACAAAAGACAATTGACAAAAGACAATTGACAAAAGACAATTGACAAAAGACAATTGACAAAAGACAATTGACAAAAGACAATTGACAAAAGACAATTGACAAAAGACAATTGACAAAAGACAATTGACAAAAGACAATTGACAAAAGACAATTGACAAAAGACAATTGACAAAAGACAATTGACAAAAGACAATTGACAAAAGACAATTGACAAAAGACAATTGACAAAAGACAATTGACAAAAGACAATTGACAAAAGACAATTGACAAAAGACAATTGACAAAAGACAATTGACAAAAGACAATTGAAAAAAGACAATTGACAAAAGACAATTAACAAAAGACAATTGACAAAAGACAATTGACAAAAGACAATTGACAAAAGACAATTGACAAAAGACAATTGACAAAAGACAATTGACAAAAGACAATTGACAAAAGACAATTGACAAAAGACAATTGACAAAAGACAATTGACAAAAGACAATTGACAAAAGACAATTGACAAAAGACAATTGACAAAAGACAATTGACAAAAGACAATTGACAAAAGACAATTGACAAAAGACAATTGACAAAAGACAATTGACAAAAGACAATTGACAAAAGACAATTGACAAAAGACAATTGACAAAAGACAATTGACAAAAGACAATTGACAAAAGACAATTGACAAAAGACAATTGACAAAAGACAATTGACAAAAGACAATTGACAAAAGACAATTGACAAAAGACAATTGACAAAAGACAATTGACAAAAGACAATTGACAAAAGACAATTGACAAAAGACAATTGACAAAAGACAATTGACAAAAGACAATTGACAAAAGACAATTGACAAAAGACAATTGACAAAAGACAATTGACAAAAGACAATTGACAAAAGACAATTGACAAAAGACAATTGACAAAAGACAATTGACAAAAGACAATTGACAAAAGACAATTGACAAAAGACAATTGACAAAAGACAATTGACAAAAGACAATTGACAAAAGACAATTGACAAAAGACAATTGACAAAAGACAAAAGACAATTGACAAAAGATAATTGACAAAAGACAATTGAAAAAAGACAATTGACAAAAGACAATTAACAAAAGACAATTGACAAAAGACAATTGACAAAAGACAATTGACAAAAGACAATTGACAAAAGACAATTGACAAAAGACAATTGACAAAAGACAATTGACAAAAGACAATTGACAAAAGACAATTGACAAAAGACAATTGACAAAAGACAATTGACAAAAGACAATTGACAAAAGACAATTGACAAAAGACAATTGACAAAAGACAAAAGACAATTGACAAAAGATAATTGACAAAAGACAATTGAAAAAAGACAATTGACAAAAGACAATTAACAAAAGACAATTGACAAAAGACAATTGACAAAAGACAATTGACAAAAGACAATTGACAAAAGACAATTGACAAAAGACAATTGACAAAAGACAATTGACAAAAGACAATTGACAAAAGACAATTGACAAAAGACAATTGACAAAAGACAATTGACAAAAGACAATTGACAAAAGACAATTGACAAAAGACAATTGACAAAAGACAATTGACAAAAGACAATTGAAAAAAGACAATTGACAAAAGACAATTGACAAAAGACAATTGACAAAAGACAATTGACAAAAGACAATTGACAAAAGACAATTGACAAAAGACAATTGACAAAAGACAATTGACAAAAGACAATTGACAAAAGACAATTGACAAAAGACAATTGACAAAAGACAATTGACAAAAGACAATTGAAAAAAGACAATTGACAAAAGACAATTGACAAAAGACAATTGACAAAAGACAATTGACAAAAGACAATTGACAAAAGACAATTGACAAAAGACAATTGACAATTGACAAAAGACAATTGACAAAAGACAATTGACAAAAGACAATTGACAAAAGACAATTGACAAAAGACAATTGACAAAAGACAATTGACAAAAGACAATTGACAAAAGACAATTGACAAAAGACAATTGACAAAAGACAATTGACAAAAGACAATTGACAAAAGACAATTGACAAAAGACAATTGACAATTGACAAAAGACAATTGACAAAAGACAATTGACAAAAGACAATTGACAAAAGACAATTGACAAAAGACAATTGACAAAAGACAATTGACAAAAGACAATTGACAAAAGACAATTGACAAAAGACAATTGACAAAAGACAATTGACAAAAGACAATTGACAAAAGACAATTGACAAAAGACAATTGACAAAAGACAATTGACAAAAGACAAAAGACAATTGACAAAAGATAATTGACAAAAGACAATTGAAAAAAGACAATTGACAAAAGACAATTGACAAAAGACAATTGACAAAAGACAATTGACAAAAGACAATTGACAAAAGACAATTGACAAAAGACAATTGACAAAAGACAATTGACAAAAGACAATTGACAAAAGACAATTGACAAAAGACAATTGACAAAAGAGAATTGACAAAAGAGAATTGACAAAAGAGAATTGACAAAAGACAATTGACAAAAGACAATTGACAAAAGACAATTGACAAAAGACAATTGACAAAAGACAATTGACAATTGACAAAAGACAAAAGACAATTGACAAAAGACAATTGACAAAAGACAATTGACAAAAGACAATTGACAAAAGACAATTGACAAAAGACAATTGACAAAAGACAATTGACAATTGACAAAAGACAATTGACAAAAGACAATTGACAAAAGACAATTGACAAAAGACAATTGACAATTGACAAAAGACAATTGACAAAAGACAATTGACAAAAGACAATTGACAAAAGACAATTGACAAAAGACAATTGACAAAAGACAATTGACAAAAGACAATTGACAAAAGACAATTGACAAAAGACAATTGACAAAAGACAATTGACAAAAGACAATTGACAAAAGACAATTGACAAAAGACAATTGACAAAAGACAATTGACAAAAGACAATTGACAAAAGACAATTGACAAAAGACAATTGACAAAAGACAATTGACAAAAGACAATTGACAAAAGACAATTGACAAAAGACAATTGACAAAAGACAATTGACAAAAGACAATTGACAAAAGACAATTGACAAAAGACAATTGACAAAAGACAATTGACAAAAGACAATTGACAAAAGACAATTGACAAAAGACAATTGACAAAAGACAATTGACAAAAGACAATTGACAAAAGACAATTGACAAAAGACAATTGACAAAAGACAATTGACAAAAGACAATTGACAAAAGACAATTGACAAAAGACAATTGACAAAAGACAATTGACAAAAGACAATTGACAAAAGACAATTGACAAAAGACAATTGACAAAAGACAATTGACAAAAGACAATTGACAAAAGACAATTGACAAAAGACAATTGACAAAAGACAATTGACAAAAGACAATTGACAAAAGACAATTGACAAAAGACAATTGACAAAAGACAATTGACAAAAGACAATTGACAAAAGACAATTGACAAAAGACAATTGACAAAAGACAATTGACAAAAGACAATTGACAAAAGACAATTGACAAAAGACAATTGACAAAAGACAATTGACAAAAGACAATTGACAAAAGACAATTGACAAAAGACAATTGACAAAAGACAATTGACAAAAGACAATTGACAAAAGACAATTGACAAAAGACAATTGACAAAAGACAATTGACAAAAGACAATTGACAAAAGACAATTGACAAAAGACAATTGACAAAAGACAATTGACAAAAGACAATTGACAAAAGACAATTGACAAAAGACAATTGACAAAAGACAATTGACAAAAGACAATTGACAAAAGACAATTGACAAAAGACAATTGACAAAAGACAATTGACAAAAGACAATTGACAAAAGACAATTGACAAAAGACAATTGACAAAAGACAATTGACAAAAGACAATTGACAAAAGACAATTGACAAAAGACAATTGACAAAAGACAATTGACAAAAGACAATTGACAAAAGACAATTGACAAAAGACAATTGACAAAAGACAATTGACAAAAGACAATTGACAAAAGACAATTGACAAAAGACAATTGACAAAAGACAATTGACAAAAGACAATTGACAAAAGACAAAAGACAATTGACAAAAGATAATTGACAAAAGACAATTGAAAAAAGACAATTGACAAAAGACAATTAACAAAAGACAATTGACAAAAGACAATTGACAAAAGACAATTGACAAAAGACAATTGACAAAAGACAATTGACAAAAGACAATTGACAAAAGACAATTGACAAAAGACAATTGACAAAAGACAATTGACAAAAGACAATTGACAAAAGACAATTGACAAAAGACAATTGACAAAAGACAATTGACAAAAGACAATTGACAAAAGACAATTGACAAAAGATAATTGACAAAAGACAATTGAAAAAAGACAATTGACAAAAGACAATTAACAAAAGACAATTGACAAAAGACAATTGACAAAAGACAATTGACAAAAGACAATTGACAAAAGACAATTGACAAAAGACAATTGACAAAAGACAATTGACAAAAGACAATTGACAAAAGACAATTGACAAAAGACAATTGACAAAAGACAATTGACAAAAGACAATTGACAAAAGACAATTGACAAAAGACAATTGACAAAAGACAATTGACAAAAGACAATTGACAAAAGACAATTGACAATTGACAAAAGACAATTGACAAAAGACAATTGACATCTGTCAATTGACATATGAGAAATGACATATGACTAATTACGTTTTTGAATAAAAATTTACTTGAATTAAAATTGCTCAACTGCAAACTGTGCAAAGGTGCTTTAAAAATACAATTTGAAAATCAATATCCACTGAACACTAAATATGATTTCATGCAAATAATGCAAAATCACCACAAAAAAAATAAAAATAAAATCAAAACTCACTCCTTCACACATTCCAAAAATATTAATTGTACTAATAATAATAATAATTCAATACTAACACACCTCAAATTTCACAAACCAAAAAAATAATAATGAATTTATGAATGAATAATAATAATAATAATTTTGAATAAATTTGTACCTACACCACTTTAAAAATCTGGTGTAAATATAGAAATATATTAACAAGCGACGAATTATCTGTTTAACGTCAAAGTCGTGTGTCAAAAACGTGAATCAAAGTCAAAGGTCAAAGTTGTACGTCAAAACTAGTGTAAAAGAGTCATATGTCAAAAATGTAAGTCAAAGTCATGCGTTAAAAACGTAAGTCAAAGTCATACGTCAAAAACGTAAGTCAAGGTCATACACAAAAAATATGACAAAGTCATAAGTCAAAAAAGTAATTCATAGGACAAAGGTAGGTCATACGTCAAAGTCATAGGTCAAAATTGTACGTCAAAACTAGTGTTATAGTCACAAGTCATACATCAAAAAACATAAGTCAAAGTCATACGCAAAGAAATATAACAAAAGTCTTACGTCAAAAACGTAAGTCAAAGTCATTCACAAAAAATATGACAAAGTCAAACGTCAAAAACGTAGTTCACATAGCAAAAACGTACGTCATACGTTAAAAACGTAAGTCAAAGTCATACGTCAAAAATATAAGTCAAAGTCATACCCAAAAAATATAACAAAGTCAAACGTCAAAAACGTAAGTCAAAGTCATGCGAAAAAAATATGACAAGGTCATACGTCAAAAACATAAGTCAAAGTCATACACAAAAAAATGACAAAGTGATACGTCAAAAACTTAATTTATATGACAGATACGTGCATCATGAGTCAGAAACGTAAGTCAAAGTCATACGCAAAAAAAGATGACAAAGTCATACTTCAAAAACATAATTCAAAGTCATACACAAAAAAATGACAAAGTGATACGTCAAAAACTTAATTTATATGACAAATACGTGCATCATGAGTCAAAAACCTAAGTCAAAGTCATACACAAAAACATGACTAATTCATACGTCAAAAACATAAGTCAAAGTTATACCAAAAAAATATGACAGTCATACGTCAAAAACGTAATTCATATGACAGATACGTACGTCATACGTCAAAAACGTAAATCAAAGTCATACACAAAATTATGACAAAGTCATACGGCAAAAACATAAGTCAAAGTCATACACAAAAAAAATGACAGAGTTATACGTAATAAACGTAATTCATATAACAAAAACGTATGTCATACGTCAAAAACGTAAGTCAAAGTCATACGCAAAAAATATTACAAAGTCATACGTCATAAACGTAATTCATATGACAAAGTCATACGTCAAAAACATAAGTCAAAGTCATACGCAAAAAAGATGACAAAGTAATACTTCAAAAACATAAGTCAAAGTCATATAGAAAAAATATGACAAAGTCATACGTCAAAAACGTAATTCATAGGTCAGAAACGTCCGTCATACGTCAAAAACGTAAGTCAAAGTCATACACAAAAATATGACAGTCATACGTCAAAAAAATAATTTAAAGTCATACACAAAAGTCAAAGTTGTACTTACAAAGACAAACGCCAATTTGTCGAGGCGTACGTCAAAGTCACACGTCTGAAACGTAAGTCAAAGTCGTACCTACAGATAATTTACCACATTGAAAATATGAAAATTGTTTATACCATTTTCCATTGTTTCATCAAATGACAACAACTACTACACATTAAAATTATATATCATCAATAAAAAAAATAGTGATTAAATAGTTCTTGTCACTTCTCAAATCTTACCATATTGCTTCGTTCTAACAGGTATAGGTGGCGTTGTAGCCCCTTCACCTCTTTGTGATCTTGCAGCTAACCAAACATAATACAAAGTATTCGGATAAAGTCCGGTAAGTGTATATGTTTCCGAAATTGGTATACGTCTATGATGTTTTTCTTTTGCATACGTATCATTCCAATATAATTCGTAACTCACTATATTTTCACCGGAATGACTCGGTTTAGTCCACTGTAGTGTCACCGAACTTTCTCCTATATCTGAGGTTCGTAAATTACTTGGTTGACTTGGTACACCTGTATAATACAATCCCACACAAAAAAAGGAAATAATTAAGTATTTGATCAATATAAAAACGACCATAAGCAACTTTTGTGCCCCACGTTGGGCGCCAATTTTAGTTGCTTATGGTTGGTAATAGACTGTTTATATACCTTGTTGTGTTTTAACATGAACTGGAGCACTTAGAGGTCCAGGTCCTACAGAAGTATAAGCTTGTACTCTTATAGTATATATAGTATGAGGTGTAAGTTCAGAAATTGTTGTTAATTGATTATTATCTACTACTTGTGATTCCCATTGAGCCATTGGCTGTTGAGCGTTTGTTGTATAGTAAACTTTATATCCCTAAAACATTGATTTTCATCAATATTTATACCCAACGTACAACAAAATTGGATTAGGTTCAAGAAAACTTGCTGATTTTAGAAGATAAGAAATCAAAAATAGTGGACACGATATGTATTTTCCTTTCTATGGTTCTGAAGACAAGTAATGGTCTCCGTTTTCAATACACTCAAATTTTCAAAGCTCCACTAAACTCTTTAAAGCATATTGATGGGTATGTTCTCGATTGCTCGAGAAAAGTTGTCCCTCAGATGATTTAGGGTTCGAGACCAATCGGTGTAAACGCTAGATTTAAGGTACCCCAGATTATACAATCGAGGAAATGGTACCCAGTAAGATTAGTGATCGTGCTGTGCAAGACGTGGCTCCATCTTGTTGCAACTACATATCTCCATCGAGTTTTGGACGCTAGATTTAAAGTACCACAAAAAAAATTGCAAGAGCCAAATCAGGCGATCGTACCAGCTTCGTAAAGGAGATTGGACCATCAAGGAAATGGTACATAGTAAGATTGGCGATCGTGCTGTGCAAGACGTGGCTCCAACTTGTTGCAACCACATATCTCCATCGAGTTTTGGATTCTAGATTTAAGGTACCCCATAAAGAAATTGCAAGAGCCCAATCAGGCGAGTGCGCCTGCTTATTAAAGGAGATTAGCTGATCAAGGAAATGGTACCTAGTAAAATCGGTGATCGTGTTGTACAAGAAGTGGCTCCATCTTGTTGAAACGACATATCTCCATCGAGTTTTGGACGCTAGATTTAAGGTACCTTATAAAAAAATTGCAAGAGCCAAATCAGGCGAGCGCGCCAGTCTGTTAAAGGAGATTAGACGATCGATGAAATGGTACCTAGTAACATTGGTGATCGTGCTTTACAAGACGTGGTTCCATCTTGTTGCAACAACATATCTCCATCGAGTTTTGGACGCTAGATTTAAGGTACCTCATAAAAAATTGCAAGAGCCAAATCAGGCGAGCGCGCCAGTCTGTTAAAGGAGATTAGACGATCGAGGAAATGGTACCTAGTAGCATTGGTGATCGTGCTTTACAAGACGTGGTTCCATCTTGTTGCAACAACATATCTCCATTGAGTTTTGGACGCTAGGTTTAAGGTACCTTATAAAAAAATTGCAAGAGAAAAATCAGGCGAGCACGCTAGCCTCGTAAAGAAGATTAGATGATGAAGGAAATGGTATCTAGTAAGATTGGTGATCGTGCTGTGCAAGACGTGGCTCCATCTTGTTACAACCACATATCTCCATCGAGTTTTGGAATTAAAAATTCTTAATTTCTCTCTAACGAGAGATTTCTTTGTTACAGCCAGTTCATCGAGTTTTGTGATGGAAAATTCTTTAAACATTTCTCTCTAGCTGCATTTACCGTAAGAGTGCGTTCATTTTCTTCGTAAAACTAAGGACCCTGCCTCATAACCTTTTGGCGGGCAACAAAATCGCGTTCATGATGCTCCTGTGCCACAGCCAATGTTTAAGGATAGAATTGATGATCCTGGTGACCAATTTGTCTCACTGTTTAATCAGAAAATCCCAAAGCGACTGCATGTTTGCGCTTCGATCACCGAGAAAATCGCAAAACAAACACTCTCACCCTTTCAATATTTTCCTGTGTTCTGAATATGATTTCGTCAATTTCCTGAATCGACTGAAAGCCAGGAACAAGACCTTCAGGATGAATATTAAAGCGAGAACGAAAAGCACATTGGAAAAGTTAGCCTCGCAGGCAAAAGCGCGCTGCTCTTTCGACCAATGCGTGATCTCGACTGACTTCCGGAAGCCCCCTAACAAATGCTTAAAGCCAAAACCAAATCAACAAGTTTTCTTACCGCACCCTGTATAAAAATCTTACCGTAACTTGTCCATTAGGTGTCTCAGGTTCATCCCATTGTATCACCATAGTACTGGAACTTAATGGCCGTACTTGTACATTTCTAGGGGCAGTACCAGGTTCTAAAAAAATTACAATTGAAACTACCAATATCCTGATAGTTAACGCAAAATAAATACACTTCTCAATAGCTGAAGTGGATAATAATTGAATTTTACTAATGAGTGAGGTGAGTAGACTTGCTTTTAATGGATCTGTAGTATACACCCACGGTGGAGGACAAGAAAAAGTTACTAAAGATGCTAAAGAACGTTTTATTGTTTGTACCACCACAAGATATTGGACATATTCAGCTTTCCAAATAAAAACAACTTTACGTAAAGCAAGTGGACGGGTTATTAGTGATCAAACTTTTAATTTGTACGCAAGAAGATTTCCTTAACAGGGAAGAAATCGTAAGAGCCATCGTACAGACAAACATCACTGGGCCATCGAACACCGTGAGTAGAACTTTGACAAATGGAGATCTTGTCTTTTTACTAATGAGGCAAGGTTTGGCTTACATGACAACGGTGATCGAATAAGGTGTATGAAGACAAAGAAAACAAGAGGACAACGATATAAAGAATGCTGCATGGTTTCGACAGCTTCTTTTGGTGGAGGATTTGTTTGCTTTGCTGTGCACACAAACTTACTGGTGCTAAAAATGTCTCAAAGACATCCAGAAGATAAAGACGAGCGCCACATTCTCCAACGAGGGAGCATCGTGCAAGCAGATATCACTGGGCTATAAAACACCATGACTGGAACTTGGAAAACTGCAGATCTTGTCAAAGTTTTGCTTATATGGCAACGATGATCAAATAAGGTGTATGAAGACAAAGAAAAAAGGAGGATAACGATACAATGAATGCTGCATGGTTCCAACAACTTCTTTTGGTGGAGGATTTGTTTGCTTTGCTGTGCACATAAACTTAGTGGTGCTAAGTATGCCTCAAAGACATCTTCTTTTGGTGGAGGATTTGTTTGCGTTTAAAGTGAATTTTGCTTTGATGTACGCATAGACTTAGTGATAGTAATGAATGGCTTAATGACGCCGAGAAGATACCAGAAGATATTAAAGCATATTTTTGTACCTTTTACAGCACAATTGGTAAAAGATAATGCTCTTCCGCAATAAACGAATAGTTTTAAGATTGCTCTGCGCCTTTTTATCGACAATTTACTCAGAGCAATGCCAAATAAAGTCAGAGCCCTATGATTGACCATCGCTGGGCCAAATCCTTAATAAATTTCCAAGATAATAAAGATTTGTTATGTTAATGATTCTTGTTTTGCCTTTTTAATTAGTTGCAATATAATTGTGCAGTTTAATTAGTTTTTATGGTATACGGAAATAGTTATTAACAAATTAATACATTTAAATGAATCCTTATTAAACTAATGCGCTAATTTATGGCATGTGGGAAAAAAATGAACTCAACAATGGTTAAAGGGAGAAAGATAACTCGAAACAATTCAAAATCTTGTTCCTAATGTTTTTGCTGTTACACGCAATAGCTTAATCACGATCTAAGTTAGAAAGCAGCAACAATTGTTCTAATTCAGAAAATGGAGAGTTAGGCTTGATCCACACTAAAGGGCCGCTCTCGGTAGGGTCAAATATGTTTACATTGTCACCATCGCGCTAACTTCGATCTCGCCGATACATTTCAATGGATATCATAACTTGTATCGATTGTATCTATATAAACTCGAATTGATGAATTACTGTACAAATTTTAACTGATGAGATTTGGTAGAGAATAGTTGAGAAGAGAATGAGAGAAGAGACGAGTATAAGTGAAGTGACTTATACCTGGAAGAGGAACGTTTTTGCTATGAGAAGAAAGACGAACAGTTGTCGTGATATGACCGAGTACTGAGACAAGAAACTAGTTAATGTGGAATGGTGAAAGACGTTTCTAGGAAGTCAGTGAAGAGTTCATTAAAGAAGATTAAGAATAGAAACGCGGTGGAAGCGGATGGGATTACCAGAAGAAGAAGGGAAGGTGTTTGGTGATGATGGAATCAAAACAAAATATCGAGTGAGTGGAGGAATAGCGTACTTTTGCCCAATCTATAAAGAATGTGGTAACTATGATGTCAAATACTTTGAAAATTTGGGAGAGAATAGTTGAGAAGAGAATGAGAGAAGAGACGAGTATAAATGAAGAGCAATTTGGATATATACCTGGAAGAGGAACGTTTTTGCTATGAGAAGAAAGACAGACAGTTGTCGTTATATATCCGAGTACTAAGACAAGAGGCTAGTGAAAGTGGAATGGTGGGAGACGTGTCTAGGAAGTCAGTGAAGAGTTCATTGAAGAAGATTAAGAATAGAAACGCGGTGGAAGCGGATGGGATTATCAGCAGAAGTGAGGAAGGTGTTTGACTTATGTTGATGAACCAAAAAAAAAATGGCGAGTGAGTGGAGGAATAGCGTATTTCTGCCCAATCTATAAAGAATGTGGTAACTATGATGTCAAATACTTTGAAAATTTGGGAGAGAATAGTTGAGAAGAGAATGAGAGAAGAGACGAGTATAAATGAAGAGCAATTTGGATATATACCTGGAAGAGGAACGTTTTTGCTATGAAAAGAAAGACAGACAGTTGTCGTTATATATCCGAGTACTAAGACAAGAGGCTAGTGAAAGTGGAATGGTGAGAGACGTGTCTAGAAAGTCAGTGAAGAGTTCATTAAAGAAGATTAAGAATAGAACCTCGGTGGAAGCGGATGGGATTACCAGAGGAACTAGGGAAAGTGTTTGGTGATGATGGAGTAAAGCTGATGTGAGTGAGTGGAGAAATAGCGTACTTCTGCCCAATCTATAAACTATGATGTCACATACTTTGAAAATTTGGGAGAGAATAGTTGAGAAGAGAATGAAAGAAGAGACGAGTAAAAGTGAAGAGCAATTTGGATTTATACCTGAAAGAGGAACGTTTTTGCTATGAGAAGAAAGACAAACAGTTGTCGTGATATGATCGAGTGCTGAGACAAGAAGCTAGTGAAAGTGGAATGGTGAGAGACGTGCCTAGGAAGGTAGTGAAGAGTTCATTAAAGAAGATTAAGAATAGAAACGCGGTGGAAGCGAATGAGATTACCAGAAGAAGTAGGAAAGGTGTTTGGTGATGATAGAGTAAAGCTTATGTTGATGAATCAAAACAAAATAACGAGTAAGTGCAGGAATAGCGTACTTGTGCCCAATCTATAAAGAATGTGGTAACTATGACGTCACATACTTTGAAAATTTGGTAAAGAATAGTTGAGAAGAGAATGAGAGAAGAGAGGAGTATCAGGGAAAGAGAAATTTGGAAGAGGAACGACTGATGCTGTTTTTGCTATGAGAAGAAAGATAGAGATAACTGAAGGAATAAGAGTAGATGAATGTGAGATTGGGGATAAGAGGAAGAGAGAAAGACCAAAGTTGAAGTAAATGGATAAAATACGTGAGGACCTGAAAGAGAAATAATGGAGAAGATGGAAACGACCCTGGAATTCAATGAGAAATTTTAATATCTTAAAGTATAATTATTGCATCAGAGTTGCAAATTATATGCTAATCTTTATTTTTATTAAAAGATAACTAATTATGTTTAAACAAATATATGAATATAATTATAACTGATAAGCTGTAAGTTTCCTAATTGCCATTAAACACATTATCTTTATTGATCTATTGAACTTAGTTAAAGTTGTATATAATCACTTGTAAATGCAACTACCTCAAAGTTTAAAGTCATCAGAAATTTATAATTACTGCCTATATTGACACTAATATTAAATTTATATCACACAATCTAGTAGTTTCAGTTTTCATTGTTAATTAATATTTTATAAAATGTTTCAGATTTCAGTTAGACACGATAATTTGGTTTATTTAAGTTAATTTTCATCGGTATTCAAATGTCATTTTAATATCTCTTTAATTACTCTGAGCCTGTTATGAGTCTCTGCAAGTCTCAGAGCCTAATAAGAGCCTTTCAAATCCTGCCTAGACTCTTTAAACATTTTACAGTCTCCATATTTGAGTATAAGTTTCGTAAATATGTTTTAACATCTCAATAATAACTCTTAATGTATTTGGAGTCTCTACAAACTCTTAGAGCCTAATTAGAGTCATTAAAACCCTTCCTACACCCTACATAACCTTCGAAATCCCTTTAGGATTTTACAGTGTCTCCATCTTTGAGTTATAAGTATCGTATAAAGATTTTAGTATCTCCTTTATCACTCTTAGCCTATTATGAGACTCTGCAACTCTCAGAGCCTAACTAGAGCCTTTGAAAACCTAACTAGACTCTTTTTCAGTTTTAAAAAAATACCTCTGAAAATATGATATAAGAAGATAACTATAAAAAGCAACAAAGTGACACTATATTCCCTATACAGTAAAGAATACAATGTTGACAATTCTGTGAGTCCAGAATTAAACTAGAGAACAGAGATACACGAATTTTGTAATTTTAGGTGTAAATAAAACAGTTTCATATATTCATAACAAAAGATAAAATACAAAATTCAACATACGGTACCGACATGTGTATGAGAATTAGTAATATTTCAAATTAATGGAAGCAATTTAACCCAGATGATTTTGCAATAAAATATTATGTGGAAACTTTAGCAACATGTGGTTTGAATCAAGCTTTTATGTTATTATAACAACACCAAATGTATATTAAACATCAATTATTTAAAAAACAATAAAAAACACTTACTAGCACCTCCAAAAAGAAGAACAGCTAGAAATACAAATGTTTAATTTTTTTATATATTTTTAATAACCTTAACTTACTTAAAATATCATCAACAAACTCCATATAATTTTGTAAGCATGGAAGAATAAATTAATAAAATCAATATGTATAAAATCAGGTAAACGAGTTAGTCATTCCTATAATAAAAAAACAACATTCTCACCTGTTTCTCCTGTAGTAACAACAGCAGGTGCACTAGGTGGACCCCTTCCTATACTGTTAACAGCTATTACATACATTTCATATTCAGTATAAGGACTTAAGTTCCGAACTGAATAATACATGGTGATAATGCCACTAATTTCACTATAAGCCTGATTAGCATATTTCGGCTTAAACTGTATAACATAATATTGAAGATCTTCTGGTCCATTATAAGACCATGTTAGTCTTACTGATGTAGCTGTTATTTCCGAAACTTTTACGTTAGTTGGTGGACCAGGAAGAGCTAAAAATTTCGTATGATTCAATAGAGATAATTTTATGGAATTTTGAGCTTAAATTTGTTAATAAAAGAGTAGAATTTTGTACAAATAGCTTAAAGACATCATTTATAACCAAAATATTGAAGCTAATTGGTTAAAATAGTGTAGGAACAGTAATCAAATATCCACAAACAACATACTAAACTTTCATAAAAAAAACGTTGAAAATCATTAAAAATTAGAGCAACAAAAGTAAGGCAGGACAAAAACAGTTCCATTACTCATTTTTGTAACGATATTTTTGTAGTAACACCTAATTTCTTACAGTAAAAGATACATCCTGTACTAAACTGTTTAGGGTAGTTATAAATACATAACTTCAAAGTTAATATCCTAGTTTCTGTATTTTTTATCTTATTTACACATATTACCGTAATTTTACTAAAAATTAGCTCTTCAAGGACAGTAGTAAATGGTATAAACTTCGATACAAAGAATGTGTGTGGGTGTAAAAAAAAATGCAATTCAAAACAGGTTAAATAAGTCCTAAAGTACAGGTTTTCAAAGTATTTAATTAAGAGAAAACATTAACGCCATAAAACTGGTCTATCGTTTGATATATTCCACATGGAAAATAATCGTTTTCTATTTTTATTGCACCGATGTCAATGTACTTAAAACGAGATAATTTTAACTCAAAATAAATAATATACAATTAAAAAAAAGTGATGTATAGAAACTTTCTTAGATATAGAATAACAAATAATAACTTACATTCTGATGTAACAAACGGAAAAACAGCAAAAATAAAAATAAATATCATGATGGTCTTCTGGTAAAACTTATCAAAACTATTATTGACAAAAATGGCACAAAAACATACACAACACTAAAGTTTTATACACACAGAATAAACTTTTAGGTGTAATATAAACATATTTCTATTATTCGTAATATTTTAACAATGTTTTCTTTGTTAAATCGACCCATTTTAAACAATTTGGTCTAATACAACACCACGCTTATGTCAATATGTCAAAAAAAAAAAACAATAATAAATATGCATTTAAAGTGGCCTTTAACATTACGAACAATTAGCCAACGCTTATTAAATTTAACAATTATTATATATTTTTATTAATATAAATACTTGTTTAGACCGTTATTTATTAATATTAATTAAAATAAATACAGTTCACGTTATTTTTTCTTTGAAACCATTTATAAAACTATAATAAATCGCATAACGTTAAGAACTGCAATGTAGTTACATTTGTTGACAATAAGTATAGAGTTGGGCACTTACATTTTTTTGTAACTGTTACTGCCGCGCCTATTATAAAGTGTTATTTTATAACAATTTTGTTAATTTTCTTATAGATATCAGTATTACAAGTAGATAATAATTAGTAGAAATATTAATTAGATTAGTTTTTTATAAATTATAATAAAATTTATTTAATTTTTTACAGTATTTAACGAGTTATCGGTTACTTTATAATAGGAACTGTTTCAAAAAATATAAAAAAATGGTTTTTAATACTTACATTGAACTTTTACTTGAGCTAAAGCTTCAATTACACCCAAAGCACTAGCCGCAATACATGTATAATTTGCGGACTCTTGGATATTGGTAAGTTCTAATGTATTCTTACCCACTGGTAGTTTGTCTTCAGGTGTAAGTTCTTGTGTTAGACCTTTACGCCATTTAACAAAAGGCATAGGTGAACCTACTGCAACACAAGTTAAATTCAAATCATCTCCTAATTTAACTTCACTCATTGTTGGAGGAGGAATTGAAAATTGTGGAGGAACACGACGAACTGAAACAAATTTTTATTTTTAAAACAATCTGGAACGTCTGATTTTCAATGTTTTATAATATATATTTTTTGTACCTAATTTATTTTAATTAACATTAAAACGAAATGACAACAACCGAGTTTACGTATTTTTCAAAGCCTTAATTAACAAAATTCCATCTGTTAGGTATAAAAATGATTATTCGGTGATCAAAAAGGAATTTCCAAATCTGAACATCGTCAATAAATACCCGGTTATACTCGAGCATTCCAACAAATAAATTCGAAATTTCATGAAGATTGCTGTTTTCAGGACGAGATATTAATTTTTGCCTTGGGTTTTACTCATACATTTTTAAAAAGCTGGTTGAAACAAAGGAATTCCATTTAGTATATTACATACACGTATGCTGTTTTAATCTATTATTAATAGTAGAAATGTTAAAAAGGGATTTTTTACCTTCAAAAGAATAATAATATAAAATTAGCATTGTACATGTTGTCTGGGATATGCTGAATAATTTACTGACTTCTTGAAAAAAATGGCCCAAATTTCTTTTTTTTTTGTGCATGGTTGTATAACTAATTTATAACAATATTTTAACGGAAAATTAGGTCCAAAAGGTCGATCGCAACATAAACAGGACTTTCAAGAAATATCCAATACCAGTAGCGCAATCTGTAATGGGGCTAGCGTTCAATCGATTTTTTATCGATTTTCTTTCAAAATTTCATGACAATCAAACTACTTTACGTCGAGTTACCATGCTCAAAGTGAGAGTGCCTTTTTAACATCGGTCGAAAAATGAGCAACGAACAAAGAGCCAATATTAAGTTCTGTTTTAAACTTTATCGAAACACATCGATTGTTAAAACAGCTTTATGGTGATGATTGTTTATCTCGTAGCCAAAGATCCTCCCTAGCTGTTCGTGTGACTTATATGGAACCAGAAGTAGACGAAAAAACTGAGAGGAAGTCAAAAACCGAATAATAGTTGACGAAAGGAAAACGTCGTGGAACACAACCCAAAAAGCACGCTACAAAGGCGGAAGTGCTAAAGACAAAAGCCGTACGACAGGTGGTAGGTAATGGCAGAGACCAAGAAACTCCAAGCCGAAAGGCAAGTAAAGAAGGGCAGTTTGAAGGTCAATTTGTAGAAAGGTATTGACTTTGTGTCGAACGAGGAAATCATCCAGGCTCGGCTATCAGATACCTCAAAGAACAGGGTCTAGAGATTTATGAAGGAAGTTCGTCAAGGTGATCAGAGACAACTTTAGAATGTCTCTAGAAAAGAGTCAGAGGATGATTGATAAAAAAGGAGAGAAGAAGGAGAAACCAAAGCCTACAGCACAGATAATTCCGAAGTAGAGAGGCTAACAGTCCAGCATCTCCAAGAAACGACCAAGGTCGGATGAAAGTACACCTCCTAAGGTAAATCTAAGAAAAAATGAAATCGGTGGAAGGTTTTTAAAGAGGAATTAACAGTTGTAAGAGTGGCAGTGGTAGAAGCTGGACACCCAGAGAGAAAGGTAGATTCTAAAAAGCTGGAGGCAGTCAAATCTGCGATAGAAAAGCACTGGAGTAAATTTCTGAAGATGGCTCCCAAGTAAGGCTAGACCAGTGCAAAATGAAAACGAGTTTTTTGAAAGTCGCGTGTGCAGACGATATAAGTGGCTAAAGGATGTAGTTATAAGTATGAAACCTTGCGAAGATACTAGCCTCCTGGTTAAGGGCTAATCAGATATCCCTTCAATGGAGATCTAGGTACAGTCAGGGTCTTGCAGGCCAATCTACAGCATGCAAAGGCTAAATCGACTATAGTTATATATGAAATAGTACCTTCCTATAGTTTTGAATATGGATTTTCAGTTCGTATTATTGTAAATATAGAAATTGCTTTCTTCGAAATTGAAAGATAAGGTTAAAAAAAATTAAAACATCATCTCAATTAACTGTGATTGCTATACTAAAAAGAAAAATCTTGTATATAATATACGTATTTTATAAAATTACTGCATACTCATAACCACGTATATTTAATCCTTTTAAGCTCTGGATAATACATACACATTTGTACAAACAACCAGGATGATCCGATTTAAATTAATTACCTCCCGAGTCCAATTATCTGCATATACGTGCAATTAGAAACTGCTGTTTAACCTCATTAAATAGTACTATAAATTATTTTCATGTTACAACATTCCATATCTTTATACACTGATTTCCATTTAGTCCAAACAATTAATTAATAGTTATATGTACAGGTTGACAAAGAAGTTATATTTTAGTTTTGCATACAACCGCTTAGAAGGCGCCACCAAAAATCAATATATTGTTGAGATAAATCCAGAATTTTTCTCCACCTGGTGCAGCAGATGGAGATTAGCTCGCAATCCCACCATAACCCAAACCATTATCTTCAGGCAACCAAATCTGAGCCCACAAGAAAATCTCACTTTTGACCATATTATCCTCTCACTTTGGGGGAATACCTCGTTCCACAAGACCAGGTGATCTACTTGGAAGTGCGATTCACTCAAAAACTAAGGTGACGCACCGATTCAAAAATAGCATGAATAAAATGAGTAGACTTGGAAGATGCTAATCCAAAACTCTACTTCATACCTACAAAACTTTAATTCGACCTCTTATCGATTATAAGGCCATGCCAAACTCTGTTCTTCTTCAGAAAACCTATACCACTTTTAGCCAAGCAGCCTTATCTACCAAAAACGCCGCGCGAACCAACATCACCGCCCAGAGAACTTCAGAGAACCTAAAGAATCCCGAAGATTAAGTTTCTTCCTTAAGGTTCCTCCAAACCGTAGACAGGAACCTTTCTAAAGAACTTGACGATGTTTTTAATGAAACTCCTCGCTTCTACAGGTAGGTACAGGACGACGACAGCATTACACAAAAAATGAGCCCTTGACGATGGTTTCTGTGGTTCATTTCGTCCTTGTCAAATGGAAGGCCTTACGCCGGAGGAGAAACGCCTTAGCATAACGTGGGATTACACAATCATGTCAGAAAGTCAATCAGCCATCAACGCTATGAATCCACACACAATAGGTTCAAAGATGGTCTGGGAATGCCTAGGCAAACTACATGCACTAGGAGAAGATAACACTGTTACCCTTTTATGGGTTCTAGGACATATTGGAAGATAAAGAATTGAAACAGCAGATAAGCTGGCTAAAAAGGAGATAAAACCCCATATTTGGTACCAGAACGATCTTGTGGAAAAACTGAATAAAGGAAAATCCAAGTACTGGAACGATCTAGAAGGACTAAGACAATCGAAGACGCTCCT
>CAXIIO010000639.1:0-24485 GCA_964028335.1 Altica lythri | reverse complement strand
ATTTAAACACAATTCGAGATAAATTCTCAGTGATTCAGTGAAAAAATAAAAATTTATACATAACTATGGCCGATACAGATAACCAGAATTCGGCAACTTCTGCAACGACCGGTGCCAATGCATCTCAGATCTCTTCTTCATCAAAAAAAGAGAAAAAAAATAAAAATCCAAGAAGTAAACCTTCTCATCCACCTACATCTGAAATGGTCAATAACGCTATTAAAGGACTAAAAGAGAGAGGTGGATCGTCGCTTCAAGCTATCAAAAAATATATAACAGCAAATTACAAAGTTGACGCTGAAAAAGTTGCGCCTTTCATCAAAAAGTACTTAAAATCTGCTGTAGTATCAGGATCTCTGGTCCAAACTAAAGGAAAGGGTGCATCAGGTTCATTTAAACTTGCATCAGCTGCATCCACTGGATCGATCAAAAGTACTAGTGCCACTGGTGAAAAGAAAAAGGCTTCTGGTGCAAAACCCAAAAAAGCTGCAACTGTAAAACGATCTAGTTTAGCAACTGGAGATAAAACTAAACCGGCTAAGAAATCAATCAAAGCGAAAAAATCACCAATAAAAGCTGCTAAACCGAAAAAAGACGAAAAGAAAACACCATCTGCTGCTAAAACTACATCGACTACAACTGCAAAATCACCGATTAAAGCCAAAAAATCAGCTAAAGGTCCAACTAAAAAACCAAAGGCACCAAAACCAAAAACTGCCAAAACTCCTACTTCACCTAAAGCCAGGAAGGCAGCATCACCTAAAAAGAAGAAATAAACACGAAATATTTATATATCATCGTTGTTTATGTGGTATCATCCTTCAATAAACTGTTATTATAAACAAATGGCCCTTTTGAGGGCCACAAAATTATTCAATTTTAATAATGATAGAATAAAAATAATAATTATAATAATAATAAAACAAAAACCGTATAAGTTGATAAGTTTGATACAAGTTTTAAAAATTTTAAATTGTAAAAAAAAAAAAATTATTTATCATTCAATTAGATTTTCTTTTGTACGAATTTAGCTAAATATTAAAACAAAAATGAATATATATATATATATATATATATATATATATATGTATTGTGCTTCTTAAAGATTTTCTAAGTGGAAACGCAATAAATCACAACAAAATATAACAATATTTGTTTTTATATAAAAACATTTTTTTTTATCAACAAATCATTTTAGCAAATATTTATTTTATTATACGTTTACTTTTTTTTTACGTTATTAGACTAGAATGACATTTATTATCATTCAATTTCAAATTGCATTCCAAATTTGCAAATTAATAAATAAATTATACATGTGTTAGTTTTTTTTTTGTCGAACATTATAAAATAATAATAATATTATGGCCCTGAAAAGGGCCGAGTATTTACTAATTTGACAACGAATAAAAAATTTAAGCCTTCTTTTCAGTTTTCTTGGGTAAAAGAACAGCTTGTATATTTGGTAAAACACCACCTTGTGCAATTGTAACACCAGACAGAAGTTTATTTAATTCTTCGTCGTTACGAATTGCCAATTGCAAATGTCTAGGAATAATACGAGTTTTCTTGTTATCACGAGCAGCATTACCCGCCAATTCTAGTACTTCAGCAGCTAAATATTCCATGACAGCAGCCAAATAAACTGGTGCACCAGCTCCAACACGTTCAGCATAATTTCCTTTTCTCAACAGACGATGAATACGTCCAACGGGAAACTGTAAACCAGCACGAGTTGATCGTGTCTTTGCCTTTCCTTTAACTTTGCCTCCTTTACCACGTCCGGACATTTTCACTTAGTTACAGACAGATAGACAGAAAAAGAACTGAGGAATACTCTCCACGGTGCAAAGAGATATGAAAATATTTACTATGTACCAACAAATTTATACTAACGAGTGTAGCCAATAGCGTACAGCGCACATGCCATAACGCAGTGGGTGGAGCCTATTGAAGAAACGGAACTTTATTATAAATATGCCTCGTAAGGTAGAGACACCGCTTAGTTGACGTTATACTTTGTATCGTTTAATAGTAAATATGCCACCAAAAACAAGCGGAAAAGCTGCAAAAAAAGCCGGAAAGGCACAAAAAAATATTTCTAAAGGAGATAAAAAGAAGAGACGAAAGAGGAAGGAAAGTTATGCCATTTACATCTACAAAGTTTTGAAACAAGTACATCCTGACACCGGTATTTCCAGTAAAGCTATGAGTATCATGAACAGTTTTGTTAATGATATTTTCGAACGTATTGCAGCTGAAGCTTCACGTTTAGCACATTACAATAAACGTTCTACGATTACCAGTAGAGAAATTCAAACTGCAGTTCGTCTATTACTTCCTGGTGAATTGGCTAAACACGCAGTCAGTGAAGGAACAAAAGCTGTAACTAAATATACAAGTTCTAAATAATTTCATGTTTATTTACATAGCATTTACCTATTTCTTTTTAACAACAACAACGGTTCTTTTAAGAACCACAACATATACGTATATATATATAAAATGATAAAAATTATAATTAAATTGTATTAGATTTTATTATTAATGACAAGATCTATTACAGTATAAAAATTATATAATTTTTTTATTAAAATATTGAAACAAAAAAAAAGAATATAATTACTGAATTTTTAAATAATTAACAATAAAATATTAAAGAAAGAAAGAAATAAATAAATAAATAAATAATACAAATTTTATAGTAAATAGCATACAAATTATTAATTATATCCTCAAATATTTTATAAATAATCCAAAATATATTCTACAAATAATACAAATTGAATAAACAACAAAAAAATGACATTTTTTTTATTTTTACATCTTTTATTTTCTGAAACAACTGACTATTATCTGTTATAATATATTTAACTTAGTGAAGTTTAGGTTGCAAAAATTAAGTAACTATTAAATTTTATCATAATTAATAAAATATACTTGTGGTTCTGAAAAGAACCGTTGTTGTTATTTATATAAAAAAAAATCCCTGTTTAGGCACGTTCTCCACGAATTCTTCTAGCCAATTGAATGTCTTTAGGCATTATAGTTACACGTTTAGCATGGATGGCACACAAATTTGTATCTTCAAAAAGACCAACCAAGTAAGCTTCACTGGCTTCTTGAAGAGCCATTACAGCGGAACTTTGGAAACGTAAATCGGTTTTAAAATCCTGTGCAATTTCTCGCACTAAACGTTGGAAAGGTAATTTTCGGATCAAAAGCTCAGTACTTTTC
Organism: Altica lythri; assembly: GCA_964028335.1. Classification (NCBI taxonomy): domain Eukaryota; kingdom Metazoa; phylum Arthropoda; class Insecta; order Coleoptera; family Chrysomelidae; genus Altica; species Altica lythri. Next base: position 21,248 of record CAXIIO010000639.1, on the reverse strand, counting down.
TGATAACGTCTGATTTCACGAAGAGCTACAGTTCCGGGACGGTAACGATGTGGTTTTTTAACGCCACCAGTAGCTGGAGCACTCTTACGAGCTGCTTTTGTAGCTAATTGTTTTCTGGGAGCTTTACCTCCGGTTGATTTACGAGCCGTTTGCTTTGTACGTGCCATTATTATTACAAATTATTCAAAAAAAAAATTTATAAGAACAGCGCCAACGACGACTTGATACTAACAATAGTAGAGTTCGAATGAATTTAATTTTGTTTTGGTCTGCTCTTTTATCACCTCGATCTGGTCGCTGATTGGTCGAGAGGTGGAGCTTAGCCAACAAAAAGCCGTACTCTCAAGGAGAAACTACAGTCAACGTGCAGTGTTTGTTCGTAACGAATCTTACTTGCAGTTTTAATCAATTCGTTTTTATTTAATATGACAGGCCGAGGTAAAGGTGGAAAAGGTCTTGGTAAAGGGGGTGCTAAACGTCACCGTAAAGTATTACGTGATAATATCCAAGGTATTACCAAACCTGCCATTAGAAGATTGGCACGTAGAGGTGGTGTCAAACGTATATCTGGTCTTATCTATGAAGAAACCAGAGGAGTACTGAAAGTATTTTTGGAAAATGTAATCAGAGATGCTGTAACTTATACAGAACATGCTAAAAGGAAAACCGTCACAGCCATGGATGTTGTTTATGCATTAAAAAGACAGGGACGTACTTTGTATGGTTTTGGAGGTTAAAAATATTTAACTTGATAATCGTCAATATTGTCAACTATCATCTAAATATATTGTTAAACAATAAAATAAAACATCGGTTCTTTTCAGAACCACAAAAATTAAATTTATCAATGATAAAAATTTCATAAACTAAACAAAACAAACAAACGATTTATTTTTCTTTTTGGCTTTTACTACAATCAGTTAATTTTAATTAAAATTAAAAGATTCTATATCAATAATGTAAACTATTTTACTTTTATACATTAATTAAACGGATAATTATTATAATTTTTTTTAAGTTAGATTATTATTTTTTGTTAAATTATAAAATCACACACACATAATACTGACCATCTTATGAAAGATACTGTTTGTTAAGATATTTAATTTAAAACAGCTTTTGTTTTTTTTTTGTCTTTTATTCATTCATATCAATCCTAGTTAAGAAGAATAATAAAGGAACATCCCAATTTTGGATATGTTATTTTTTAAATGCTAATAATATGTTTTTATTTTGTTTTCTCTATTATTCTACAAGTCTATCTAAACGAAACCACAGTTCAGTTTAATTTTTATATACTTACTTAAAAAACAAAACGTTTATATATCGATTTAATTAAAATAATTATAACTTTTCTCTATCATATATATATATTCACATATAGATTGTGGCCCTTAAAAGGGCCGAGTATTATTTGATATGATATTAATATTGTATTAAATTAGGCTTTCTTTTCAGTTTTCTTGGGTAAAAGAACAGCTTGTATATTTGGTAAAACACCACCTTGTGCAATTGTAACACCAGACAGAAGTTTATTTAATTCTTCGTCGTTACGAATTGCCAATTGCAAATGTCTAGGAATAATACGAGTTTTCTTGTTGTCACGAGCAGCATTACCCGCCAATTCTAGTACTTCAGCAGCTAAATATTCCATGACAGCAGCCAAATAAACTGGTGCACCAGCTCCAACACGTTCAGCATAATTTCCTTTTCTCAACAGACGATGAATACGTCCAACGGGAAATTGTAAACCAGCACGGTTTGATCGTGACTTTGCCTTTCCTTTAACTTTTCCACCTTTACCACGTCCGGACATTTTTCTTTATATATAGTTGTACAAAAAGAGACAACACACTCTACTCTTACACGAAACGTTATGAAAATTTCTATAATCTACCAACAAATTTATAGTAACGAGTATAGCCAATAGCGTACAGCGCACATGCCGTAACGCAGTGGGTGGAGCCTATTGAAGAAACGCAACTTTATTATAATATGCCTTGTAAGTCGGCGGCACCACACAGTTAACGTTATACTTTGGTACCGTTTAACAGTAAATATGCCACCAAAAACAAGCGGAAAAGCTGCGAAAAAAGCCGGCAAGGCACAAAAAAATATTTCTAAAGGTGATAAGAAGAAGAGACGAAAGAGGAAGGAAAGTTATGCCATTTACATCTACAAAGTTTTGAAACAAGTACATCCTGACACCGGTATTTCCAGTAAAGCCATGAGTATCATGAACAGTTTTGTTAATGATATTTTTGAACGTATTGCAGCAGAAGCTTCCCGTTTAGCACACTACAATAAACGTTCTACGATTACCAGTAGAGAAATTCAAACTGCAGTTCGTCTATTACTTCCTGGTGAATTGGCTAAACACGCAGTCAGTGAAGGAACAAAAGCTGTTACTAAATATACAAGCTCCAAGTAATTTACATAATTAATTGGACAAATTTGCAATACAAAACGGTTCTTTTCAGAACCACAATATATTTATATTTTATTAATGAATAAAAACCATTTTATTATCTATATCCAAAAACTTTGAGAAAAATTTGTTGAAATGTCAAATTTGTTCTCTTAAAAATTAAATTATCAGTATCTTTAAAACTGTAAAATGTTACAGTCGTATTAAATAAGTAATTTCATTCTTTCTGATGTTCATTTTTGAATCATTAAAACTATTTATGATATTAGAAATTGTTGGTTAGCAACAATGAAACGACTAAGTGGACTCTTTTAAATTATCCTACGTTTTGGGTTTAGATGGAAAGTTTTACGTTTTGACGCTATTTGAGCTCATCTGCAGGGATTTAGATGGAAAAGTTTTACGTTTCGAACATATTTGAAACTGTTTTTTTAAACTTTTTTAGTTCATCTTCAATGATTTAGTTGGAAAGTTTTACGTTTCGAACCTATAAAAGTTCATCTTCAGGGATTTAGATGAAAAGTTTTACGTTTCGAACCTATAAGAGTTTATCTTTAGGGATTTAGAAAGAAAAGTTTTACGTTTTGACCCTATTTGATGTCATCTTCAGAGATGTAGATGGAAAAGTTTACTTTTATTTGTACAATACTTATAGTGTTATATAACTTGTAAAAAAACAAAAACATTTTCTTTAAAATTGCAGTTAGTTAAAAAAATACAAACAAAAGTACAAGAAATCCCAATAGATGTCGCTACATGCTTGAAATTTATTTAATTTATGTATTTTATAATTCTTGTTTAATTTTAGCTAATATCATTACAATTATTTTGTCAAAATGTATGATTAATCAGATAAATCGTTATTTTATATGTAAAATAATTGATAATAATAGAAACCTTAGTAAGAAATGTCTCTTTTTGAAGTATAGTATGAGGGAATGATGACAAAAATATATAAAAAAATAGAGATGTGTACCCTGTATACCCTAATTGTTTCTATAGATTTCCACATATAACTTTTTAATTAATATCATATATTAATAAACAATCAATTTTAACTTGTTCAATCACTTTGTAAAAAGTTTTAAGAGTATCTAGAATAGGTCGAACCGAAATAAAACTGTATAAAATTTAGCGTTAGTTGAATAATTATGCTTAAAAAATGATTTAACGAAAGAAATCTTTTATGTTGGATGAAATTTTTCAGTTGTAAAAACGGTAAATAGTGTCATAGAAGATGGAAAATTCCTTACAAAAACGTATTGTTTAATAAACTTTTTCTGTGTTTCACAAAATGCCTAGCTTTATTTTACCTACTTTTTTCATATAAGATAAAACAATTGGCAATTAAAATATCACATAGATGACAGATAAATAATTATAAAACCTATTAGAAAATAGATTGTTTAAATAAATTTTACTTTTAAGGATAAATTAGTGTTTATTATAAAAAGTTCTTTTCTAAACCAACGTTTTAACAGATATTCGAATAGTGTGATAATGGTTGAACATGGTATATTACAATCTTACGTAAGTTTTTATTCTAGGTAGATAAATTAAAAATTATATAACAATATCAAAATAGATAGTTGAATTTTTACATTTATAAATGTAAAAAATAATTTGTTTTATTGAAATTGAACATTATAACGGCTTAATCCGAACATTCGAGCTGAATCATTACATAGCAGTTTTTGAGCTGATTTCAAGACAATATTTTCAAGTGTGCTATTAAAATTTTTGCAGCATACTAAAATTTGGACTTTCTATTTGACTTTCTTAGTTTATTGTTGATGTGGGTTTTTTCAAAATACCTCAGGTCGGTGAAAAAGAAAACGATGTTAACATGACTATCGCTCTGTGGTAGCGCCACTTTAGTTTCATGAACTCAAAGTGCAACCATTCAGTCTTCGGTCCGACCACACTAACCGACTACTCGGTGTTCGTGTAATTTTTGGCGCATTTTATTTAAACACAATTCGAGATAAATTCTCAGTGATTCAGTGAAAAAATAAAAATTTATACATAACTATGGCCGATACAGATAACCAGAATTCGGCAACTTCTGCAACGACCGGTGCCAATGCATCTCAGATCTCTTCTTCATCAAAAAAAGAGAAAAAAAATAAAAATCCAAGAAGTAAACCTTCTCATCCACCTACATCTGAAATGGTCAATAACGCTATTAAAGGACTAAAAGAGAGAGGTGGATCGTCGCTTCAAGCTATCAAAAAATATATAACAGCAAATTACAAAGTTGACGCTGAAAAAGTTGCGCCTTTCATCAAAAAGTACTTAAAATCTGCTGTAGTATCAGGATCTCTGGTCCAAACTAAAGGAAAGGGTGCATCAGGTTCATTTAAACTTGCATCAGCTGCATCCACTGGATCGATCAAAAGTACTAGTGCCACTGGTGAAAAGAAAAAGGCTTCTGGTGCAAAACCCAAAAAAGCTGCAACTGTAAAACGATCTAGTTTAGCAACTGGAGATAAAACTAAACCGGCTAAGAAATCAATCAAAGCGAAAAAATCACCAATAAAAGCTGCTAAACCGAAAAAAGACGAAAAGAAAACACCATCTGCTGCTAAAACTACATCGACTACAACTGCAAAATCACCGATTAAAGCCAAAAAATCAGCTAAAGGTCCAACTAAAAAACCAAAGGCACCAAAACCAAAAACTGCCAAAACTCCTACTTCACCTAAAGCCAGGAAGGCAGCATCACCTAAAAAGAAGAAATAAACACGAAATATTTATATATCATCGTTGTTTATGTGGTATCATCCTTCAATAAACTGTTATTATAAACAAATGGCCCTTTTGAGGGCCACAAAATTATTCAATTTTAATAATGATAGAATAAAAATAATAATTATAATAATAATAAAACAAAAACCGTATAAGTTGATAAGTTTGATACAAGTTTTAAAAATTTTAAATTGTAAAAAAAAAAAAATTATTTATCATTCAATTAGATTTTCTTTTGTACGAATTTAGCTAAATATTAAAACAAAAATGAATATATATATATATATATATATATATATATATATATGTATTGTGCTTCTTAAAGATTTTCTAAGTGGAAACGCAATAAATCACAACAAAATATAACAATATTTGTTTTTATATAAAAACATTTTTTTTTATCAACAAATCATTTTAGCAAATATTTATTTTATTATACGTTTACTTTTTTTTTACGTTATTAGACTAGAATGACATTTATTATCATTCAATTTCAAATTGCATTCCAAATTTGCAAATTAATAAATAAATTATACATGTGTTAGTTTTTTTTTTGTCGAACATTATAAAATAATAATAATATTATGGCCCTGAAAAGGGCCGAGTATTTACTAATTTGACAACGAATAAAAAATTTAAGCCTTCTTTTCAGTTTTCTTGGGTAAAAGAACAGCTTGTATATTTGGTAAAACACCACCTTGTGCAATTGTAACACCAGACAGAAGTTTATTTAATTCTTCGTCGTTACGAATTGCCAATTGCAAATGTCTAGGAATAATACGAGTTTTCTTGTTATCACGAGCAGCATTACCCGCCAATTCTAGTACTTCAGCAGCTAAATATTCCATGACAGCAGCCAAATAAACTGGTGCACCAGCTCCAACACGTTCAGCATAATTTCCTTTTCTCAACAGACGATAAATACGTCCAACGGGAAACTGTAAACCAGCACGAGTTGATCGTGTCTTTGCCTTTCCTTTAACTTTGCCTCCTTTACCACGTCCGGACATTTTCACTTAGTTACAGACAGATAGACAGAAAAAGAACTGAGGAATACTCTCCACGGTGCAAAGAGATATGAAAATATTTACTATGTACCAACAAATTTATACTAACGAGTGTAGCCAATAGCGTACAGCGCACATGCCATAACGCAGTGGGTGGAGCCTATTGAAGAAACGGAACTTTATTATAAATATGCCTCGTAAGGTAGAGACACCGCTTAGTTGACGTTATACTTTGTATCGTTTAATAGTAAATATGCCACCAAAAACAAGCGGAAAAGCTGCAAAAAAAGCCGGAAAGGCACAAAAAAATATTTCTAAAGGAGATAAAAAGAAGAGACGAAAGAGGAAGGAAAGTTATGCCATTTACATCTACAAAGTTTTGAAACAAGTACATCCTGACACCGGTATTTCCAGTAAAGCTATGAGTATCATGAACAGTTTTGTTAATGATATTTTCGAACGTATTGCAGCTGAAGCTTCACGTTTAGCACATTACAATAAACGTTCTACGATTACCAGTAGAGAAATTCAAACTGCAGTTCGTCTATTACTTCCTGGTGAATTGGCTAAACACGCAGTCAGTGAAGGAACAAAAGCTGTAACTAAATATACAAGTTCTAAATAATTTCATGTTTATTTACATAGCATTTACCTATTTCTTTTTAACAACAACAACGGTTCTTTTAAGAACCACAACATATACGTATATATATATAAAATGATAAAAATTATAATTAAATTGTATTAGATTTTATTATTAATGACAAGATCTATTACAGTATAAAAATTATATAATTTTTTTATTAAAATATTGAAACAAAAAAAAAGAATATAATTACTGAATTTTTAAATAATTAACAATAAAATATTAAAGAAAGAAAGAAATAAATAAATAAATAAATAATACAAATTTTATAGTAAATAGCATACAAATTATTAATTATATCCTCAAATATTTTATAAATAATCCAAAATATATTCTACAAATAATACAAATTGAATAAACAACAAAAAAATGACATTTTTTTTATTTTTACATCTTTTATTTTCTGAAACAACTGACTATTATCTGTTATAATATATTTAACTTAGTGAAGTTTAGGTTGCAAAAATTAAGTAACTATTAAATTTTATCATAATTAATAAAATATACTTGTGGTTCTGAAAAGAACCGTTGTTGTTATTTATATAAAAAAAAATCCCTGTTTAGGCACGTTCTCCACGAATTCTTCTAGCCAATTGAATGTCTTTAGGCATTATAGTTACACGTTTAGCATGGATGGCACACAAATTTGTATCTTCAAAAAGACCAACCAAGTAAGCTTCACTGGCTTCTTGAAGAGCCATTACAGCGGAACTTTGGAAACGTAAATCGGTTTTAAAATCCTGTGCAATTTCTCGCACTAAACGTTGGAAAGGTAATTTTCGGATCAAAAGCTCAGTACTTTTCTGATAACGTCTGATTTCACGAAGAGCTACAGTTCCGGGACGGTAACGATGTGGTTTTTTAACGCCACCAGTAGCTGGAGCACTCTTACGAGCTGCTTTTGTAGCTAATTGTTTTCTGGGAGCTTTACCTCCGGTTGATTTACGAGCCGTTTGCTTTGTACGTGCCATTATTATTACAAATTATTCAAAAAAAAAATTTATAAGAACAGCGCCAACGACGACTTGATACTAACAATAGTAGAGTTCGAATGAATTTAATTTTGTTTTGGTCTGCTCTTTTATCACCTCGATCTGGTCGCTGATTGGTCGAGAGGTGGAGCTTAGCCAACAAAAAGCCGTACTCTCAAGGAGAAACTACAGTCAACGTGCAGTGTTTGTTCGTAACGAATCTTACTTGCAGTTTTAATCAATTCGTTTTTATTTAATATGACAGGCCGAGGTAAAGGTGGAAAAGGTCTTGGTAAAGGGGGTGCTAAACGTCACCGTAAAGTATTACGTGATAATATCCAAGGTATTACCAAACCTGCCATTAGAAGATTGGCACGTAGAGGTGGTGTCAAACGTATATCTGGTCTTATCTATGAAGAAACCAGAGGAGTACTGAAAGTATTTTTGGAAAATGTAATCAGAGATGCTGTAACTTATACAGAACATGCTAAAAGGAAAACCGTCACAGCCATGGATGTTGTTTATGCATTAAAAAGACAGGGACGTACTTTGTATGGTTTTGGAGGTTAAAAATATTTAACTTGATAATCGTCAATATTGTCAACTATCATCTAAATATATTGTTAAACAATAAAATAAAACATCGGTTCTTTTCAGAACCACAAAAATTAAATTTATCAATGATAAAAATTTCATAAACTAAACAAAACAAACAAACGATTTATTTTTCTTTTTGGCTTTTACTACAATCAGTTAATTTTAATTAAAATTAAAAGATTCTATATCAATAATGTAAACTATTTTACTTTTATACATTAATTAAACGGATAATTATTATAATTTTTTTTAAGTTAGATTATTATTTTTTGTTAAATTATAAAATCACACACACATAATACTGACCATCTTATGAAAGATACTGTTTGTTAAGATATTTAATTTAAAACAGCTTTTGTTTTTTTTTTGTCTTTTATTCATTCATATCAATCCTAGTTAAGAAGAATAATAAAGGAACATCCCAATTTTGGATATGTTATTTTTTAAATGCTAATAATATGTTTTTATTTTGTTTTCTCTATTATTCTACAAGTCTATCTAAACGAAACCACAGTTCAGTTTAATTTTTATATACTTACTTAAAAAACAAAACGTTTATATATCGATTTAATTAAAATAATTATAACTTTTCTCTATCATATATATATATTCACATATAGATTGTGGCCCTTAAAAGGGCCGAGTATTATTTGATATGATATTAATATTGTATTAAATTAGGCTTTCTTTTCAGTTTTCTTGGGTAAAAGAACAGCTTGTATATTTGGTAAAACACCACCTTGTGCAATTGTAACACCAGACAGAAGTTTATTTAATTCTTCGTCGTTACGAATTGCCAATTGCAAATGTCTAGGAATAATACGAGTTTTCTTGTTGTCACGAGCAGCATTACCCGCCAATTCTAGTACTTCAGCAGCTAAATATTCCATGACAGCAGCCAAATAAACTGGTGCACCAGCTCCAACACGTTCAGCATAATTTCCTTTTCTCAACAGACGATGAATACGTCCAACGGGAAATTGTAAACCAGCACGGTTTGATCGTGACTTTGCCTTTCCTTTAACTTTTCCACCTTTACCACGTCCGGACATTTTTCTTTATATATAGTTGTACAAAAAGAGACAACACACTCTACTCTTACACGAAACGTTATGAAAATTTCTATAATCTACCAACAAATTTATAGTAACGAGTATAGCCAATAGCGTACAGCGCACATGCCGTAACGCAGTGGGTGGAGCCTATTGAAGAAACGCAACTTTATTATAATATGCCTTGTAAGTCGGCGGCACCACACAGTTAACGTTATACTTTGGTACCGTTTAACAGTAAATATGCCACCAAAAACAAGCGGAAAAGCTGCGAAAAAAGCCGGCAAGGCACAAAAAAATATTTCTAAAGGTGATAAGAAGAAGAGACGAAAGAGGAAGGAAAGTTATGCCATTTACATCTACAAAGTTTTGAAACAAGTACATCCTGACACCGGTATTTCCAGTAAAGCCATGAGTATCATGAACAGTTTTGTTAATTATATTTTTGAACGTATTGCAGCAGAAGCTTCCCGTTTAGCACACTACAATAAACGTTCTACGATTACCAGTAGAGAAATTCAAACTGCAGTTCGTCTATTACTTCCTGGTGAATTGGCTAAACACGCAGTCAGTGAAGGAACAAAAGCTGTTACTAAATATACAAGCTCCAAGTAATTTACATAATTAATTGGACAAATTTGCAATACAAAACGGTTCTTTTCAGAACCACAATATATTTATATTTTATTAATGAATAAAAACCATTTTATTATCTATATCCAAAAACTTTGAGAAAAATTTGTTGAAATGTCAAATTTGTTCTCTTAAAAATTAAATTATCAGTATCTTTAAAACTGTAAAATGTTACAGTCGTATTAAATAAGTAATTTCATTCTTTCTGATGTTCATTTTTGAATCATTAAAACTATTTATGATATTAGAAATTGTTGGTTAGCAACAATGAAACGACTAAGTGGACTCTTTTAAATTATCCTACGTTTTGGGTTTAGATGGAAAGTTTTACGTTTTGACGCTATTTGAGCTCATCTGCAGGGATTTAGATGGAAAAGTTTTACGTTTCGAACATATTTGAAACTGTTTTTTTAAACTTTTTTAGTTCATCTTCAATGATTTAGTTGGAAAGTTTTACGTTTCGAACCTATAAAAGTTCATCTTCAGGGATTTAGATGAAAAGTTTTACGTTTCGAACCTATAAGAGTTTATCTTTAGGGATTTAGAAAGAAAAGTTTTACGTTTTGACCCTATTTGATGTCATCTTCAGAGATGTAGATGGAAAAGTTTACTTTTATTTGTACAATACTTATAGTGTTATATAACTTGTAAAAAAACAAAAACATTTTCTTTAAAATTGCAGTTAGTTAAAAAAATACAAACAAAAGTACAAGAAATCCCAATAGATGTCGCTACATGCTTGAAATTTATTTAATTTATGTATTTTATAATTCTTGTTTAATTTTAGCTAATATCATTACAATTATTTTGTCAAAATGTATGATTAATCAGATAAATCGTTATTTTATATGTAAAATAATTGATAATAATAGAAACCTTAGTAAGAAATGTCTCTTTTTGAAGTATAGTATGAGGGAATGATGACAAAAATATATAAAAAAATAGAGATGTGTACCCTGTATACCCTAATTGTTTCTATAGATTTCCACATATAACTTTTTAATTAATATCATATATTAATAAACAATCAATTTTAACTTGTTCAATCACTTTGTAAAAAGTTTTAAGAGTATCTAGAATAGGTCGAACCGAAATAAAACTGTATAAAATTTAGCGTTAGTTGAATAATTATGCTTAAAAAATGATTTAACGAAAGAAATCTTTTATGTTGGATGAAATTTTTCAGTTGTAAAAACGGTAAATAGTGTCATAGAAGATGGAAAATTCCTTACAAAAACGTATTGTTTAATAAACTTTTTCTGTGTTTCACAAAATGCCTAGCTTTATTTTACCTACTTTTTTCATATAAGATAAAACAATTGGCAATTAAAATATCACATAGATGACAGATAAATAATTATAAAACCTATTAGAAAATAGATTGTTTAAATAAATTTTACTTTTAAGGATAAATTAGTGTTTATTATAAAAAGTTCTTTTCTAAACCAACGTTTTAACAGATATTCGAATAGTGTGATAATGGTTGAACATGGTATATTACAATCTTACGTAAGTTTTTATTCTAGGTAGATAAATTAAAAATTATATAACAATATCAAAATAGATAGTTGAATTTTTACATTTATAAATGTAAAAAATAATTTGTTTTATTGAAATTGAACATTATAACGGCTTAATCCGAACATTCGAGCTGAATCATTACATAGCAGTTTTTGAGCTGATTTCAAGACAATATTTTCAAGTGTGCTATTAAAATTTTTGCAGCATACTAAAATTTGGACTTTCTATTTGACTTTCTTAGTTTATTGTTGATGTGGGTTTTTTCAAAATACCTCAGGTCGGTGAAAAAGAAAACGATGTTAACATGACTATCGCTCTGTGGTAGCGCCACTTTAGTTTCATGAACTCAAAGTGCAACCATTCAGTCTTCGGTCCGACCACACTAACCGACTACTCGGTGTTCGTGTAATTTTTGGCGCATTTTATTTAAACACAATTCGAGATAAATTCTCAGTGATTCAGTGAAAAAATAAAAATTTATACATAACTATGGCCGATACAGATAACCAGAATTCGGCAACTTCTGCAACGACCGGTGCCAATGCATCTCAGATCTCTTCTTCATCAAAAAAAGAGAAAAAAAATAAAAATCCAAGAAGTAAACCTTCTCATCCACCTACATCTGAAATGGTCAATAACGCTATTAAAGGACTAAAAGAGAGAGGTGGATCGTCGCTTCAAGCTATCAAAAAATATATAACAGCAAATTACAAAGTTGACGCTGAAAAAGTTGCGCCTTTCATCAAAAAGTACTTAAAATCTGCTGTAGTATCAGGATCTCTGGTCCAAACTAAAGGAAAGGGTGCATCAGGTTCATTTAAACTTGCATCAGCTGCATCCACTGGATCGATCAAAAGTACTAGTGCCACTGGTGAAAAGAAAAAGGCTTCTGGTGCAAAACCCAAAAAAGCTGCAACTGTAAAACGATCTAGTTTAGCAACTGGAGATAAAACTAAACCGGCTAAGAAATCAATCAAAGCGAAAAAATCACCAATAAAAGCTGCTAAACCGAAAAAAGACGAAAAGAAAACACCATCTGCTGCTAAAACTACATCGACTACAACTGCAAAATCACCGATTAAAGCCAAAAAATCAGCTAAAGGTCCAACTAAAAAACCAAAGGCACCAAAACCAAAAACTGCCAAAACTCCTACTTCACCTAAAGCCAGGAAGGCAGCATCACCTAAAAAGAAGAAATAAACACGAAATATTTATATATCATCGTTGTTTATGTGGTATCATCCTTCAATAAACTGTTATTATAAACAAATGGCCCTTTTGAGGGCCACAAAATTATTCAATTTTAATAATGATAGAATAAAAATAATAATTATAATAATAATAAAACAAAAACCGTATAAGTTGATAAGTTTGATACAAGTTTTAAAAATTTTAAATTGTAAAAAAAAAAAAATTATTTATCATTCAATTAGATTTTCTTTTGTACGAATTTAGCTAAATATTAAAACAAAAATGAATATATATATATATATATATATATATATATATATGTATTGTGCTTCTTAAAGATTTTCTAAGTGGAAACGCAATAAATCACAACAAAATATAACAATATTTGTTTTTATATAAAAACATTTTTTTTTATCAACAAATCATTTTAGCAAATATTTATTTTATTATACGTTTACTTTTTTTTTACGTTATTAGACTAGAATGACATTTATTATCATTCAATTTCAAATTGCATTCCAAATTTGCAAATTAATAAATAAATTATACATGTGTTAGTTTTTTTTTTGTCGAACATTATAAAATAATAATAATATTATGGCCCTGAAAAGGGCCGAGTATTTACTAATTTGACAACGAATAAAAAATTTAAGCCTTCTTTTCAGTTTTCTTGGGTAAAAGAACAGCTTGTATATTTGGTAAAACACCACCTTGTGCAATTGTAACACCAGACAGAAGTTTATTTAATTCTTCGTCGTTACGAATTGCCAATTGCAAATGTCTAGGAATAATACGAGTTTTCTTGTTATCACGAGCAGCATTACCCGCCAATTCTAGTACTTCAGCAGCTAAATATTCCATGACAGCAGCCAAATAAACTGGTGCACCAGCTCCAACACGTTCAGCATAATTTCCTTTTCTCAACAGACGATGAATACGTCCAACGGGAAACTGTAAACCAGCACGAGTTGATCGTGTCTTTGCCTTTCCTTTAACTTTGCCTCCTTTACCACGTCCGGACATTTTCACTTAGTTACAGACAGATAGACAGAAAAAGAACTGAGGAATACTCTCCACGGTGCAAAGAGATATGAAAATATTTACTATGTACCAACAAATTTATACTAACGAGTGTAGCCAATAGCGTACAGCGCACATGCCATAACGCAGTGGGTGGAGCCTATTGAAGAAACGGAACTTTATTATAAATATGCCTCGTAAGGTAGAGACACCGCTTAGTTGACGTTATACTTTGTATCGTTTAATAGTAAATATGCCACCAAAAACAAGCGGAAAAGCTGCAAAAAAAGCCGGAAAGGCACAAAAAAATATTTCTAAAGGAGATAAAAAGAAGAGACGAAAGAGGAAGGAAAGTTATGCCATTTACATCTACAAAGTTTTGAAACAAGTACATCCTGACACCGGTATTTCCAGTAAAGCTATGAGTATCATGAACAGTTTTGTTAATGATATTTTCGAACGTATTGCAGCTGAAGCTTCACGTTTAGCACATTACAATAAACGTTCTACGATTACCAGTAGAGAAATTCAAACTGCAGTTCGTCTATTACTTCCTGGTGAATTGGCTAAACACGCAGTCAGTGAAGGAACAAAAGCTGTAACTAAATATACAAGTTCTAAATAATTTCATGTTTATTTACATAGCATTTACCTATTTCTTTTTAACAACAACAACGGTTCTTTTAAGAACCACAACATATACGTATATATATATAAAATGATAAAAATTATAATTAAATTGTATTAGATTTTATTATTAATGACAAGATCTATTACAGTATAAAAATTATATAATTTTTTTATTAAAATATTGAAACAAAAAAAAAGAATATAATTACTGAATTTTTAAATAATTAACAATAAAATATTAAAGAAAGAAAGAAATAAATAAATAAATAAATAATACAAATTTTATAGTAAATAGCATACAAATTATTAATTATATCCTCAAATATTTTATAAATAATCCAAAATATATTCTACAAATAATACAAATTGAATAAACAACAAAAAAATGACATTTTTTTTATTTTTACATCTTTTATTTTCTGAAACAACTGACTATTATCTGTTATAATATATTTAACTTAGTGAAGTTTAGGTTGCAAAAATTAAGTAACTATTAAATTTTATCATAATTAATAAAATATACTTGTGGTTCTGAAAAGAACCGTTGTTGTTATTTATATAAAAAAAAATCCCTGTTTAGGCACGTTCTCCACGAATTCTTCTAGCCAATTGAATGTCTTTAGGCATTATAGTTACACGTTTAGCATGGATGGCACACAAATTTGTATCTTCAAAAAGACCAACCAAGTAAGCTTCACTGGCTTCTTGAAGAGCCATTACAGCGGAACTTTGGAAACGTAAATCGGTTTTAAAATCCTGTGCAATTTCTCGCACTAAACGTTGGAAAGGTAATTTTCGGATCAAAAGCTCAGTACTTTTCTGATAACGTCTGATTTCACGAAGAGCTACAGTTCCGGGACGGTAACGATGTGGTTTTTTAACGCCACCAGTAGCTGGAGCACTCTTACGAGCTGCTTTTGTAGCTAATTGTTTTCTGGGAGCTTTACCTCCGGTTGATTTACGAGCCGTTTGCTTTGTACGTGCCATTATTATTACAAATTATTCAAAAAAAAAATTTATAAGAACAGCGCCAACGACGACTTGATACTAACAATAGTAGAGTTCGAATGAATTTAATTTTGTTTTGGTCTGCTCTTTTATCACCTCGATCTGGTCGCTGATTGGTCGAGAGGTGGAGCTTAGCCAACAAAAAGCCGTACTCTCAAGGAGAAACTACACAACGACACACACACAATACACAAGAGAAGTTACTGAACACTTGTGCCAGTAACTGTAGAGTGTAAATTTAGTGTTTTCTAGTGCAATTGATGAGAAAAAAGGATTTAGGTAAGAACTCAGATATAGATATAAAACTTAAACATAACAGCCGGGACAGGTCGGCTGAAAAAAGGGTTTTTAAGCGGCGGTGTCGGATGATAGCCATTCACTCCGCCGTTGACAAGAACCGCGACGTAAATGATATAAAAACAGATCAAAACATGACTAATAATAACACTAATACTAACGCTACAGACGTAAATGAAATCAACGATGTTGACATGACACAAATTAACGAAAATAACGATAACGAATTTATAACACCAACTAAAACAGTTAAACAACCACAAGACAACCCAATCAATATAACAAAAACAACAAACAAATTTGGAATACTGACGAACGACACAAATAATGTACCGACGACAAGTGGCACAAATAATAACAACAACAACAAAGACAACATACAACAAACTAACAAACCTACCTGGATACCACCAATAATAGTAAAAGACAAAATAAACAACTACACTGACTTCACAACAGAAATAAGGAAAACTCTTGGACACAACGACTTCTTAATTAAATTCAACAGAAACAACATTAAAATCATATTAAAAAACATCAGAGACAGAAATATACTTATGACAAGTCTGGAAAAAGAAAAAATAAATGGATATTCCTATACACCCAAGGAAAACAAAGAGAAAAAAATTGTCCTTAAGGCAGCACCAGGCATGGATCTAGAGATGCTCAATGAAGATCTCAAAGCACAAAATGTAAATGCTACAAATATAGTTACTCTTAAAAGTAAACATGAAAATGCACATTCCTACCTAGTATCAGTGCCTCAAAACACTGATATTGGAGAAATTAAAAACAATGTAAGAGAACTGAGCAACTTAAAAATATCCTGGGAAAAATACACCAGGAAAAATAACTATACACAATGCCACCGATGTCAACTATTCGGACACGGTGAGAAATACTGCTTTTCAACACCGAAATGCGTAAAATGTGCAGGTACACATCACACTAAAGAATGCAAGCTTGTCAGGAACGAGAATAGCAAAACTAAATGTGCTAACTGCAATGGTGAACATACAGCCAGCTACAGCAAATGTCCAGCTCTCCTAAAGTACCTGGAAAACAAATATAACAACATTAACAACAATGAACAACAAAACAAAGTACAACCCAGACAATTCACAAGCAGACTAACTACCCAAAACATAACATACAGCCAAACACTTAAACCTACACCAATAACAGCTACACAAACTACAACTCCAACTACAAATACTTCAACCAACAATGAAAACGACAATGTAAATACATTCTCTCAACTAATGGGAGAACTCAACGAACTAAATAATATAGTTGACATTAATAAAATGCTAAAAATAGTTCGCGAACTTAAAAACGCACTACAAAACTGTACAACGAACCTGGACAAGATAACTGTCTTTGCCAGGTACGCAGAACTTATCTAAAAACACATTCGATAACATAAACGAAAACCTTAAAATTATATTCTGGAATGCAAATAACCTAAAACGTAAATTTAACGAACTAAGAAAACTAACTAACGAAAACAAATATGACATAGTATACGTTTGCGAAACACACTACTGTGGCGACAAATCTCCAGGAAACATTAAAAATTACACAAAAATAGTAAGAAACAGGACAAATATCAATAACCCCCTAGACCAAACAAGAGGAGGAGGACAAGTAATGTACATTAATAATAACATTAATTACAATTACATAGAAAACATAGACACGAACATAGAAAATATTACAATCAAACTTGACAACGACATTGTAATAGCAGGAATATACATACGAAAGAACTTCACACATAACGACCTACTTAACATAACAAATCAAGGTAACCAAGCCATAGTAATGGGAGACTTTAACGCTAAACATGAAATATGGAATAACAACAACAGTAATCCGAACGGAAACAAACTACTAGATATAATAACAAACTACGGACTTGATATTAATTACACAGACTCACCCACTTTCTACAAAGAAGACGGCTACAACTCATATTTAGACTTAGTAATAACCAAAGACTATCACATAACTAAACCTGTAACATTACTAGATCTCAACTCAGACCATAGACCAATTACTTTTAAAACATACGACAAAATAAACATACATAAAACGCACAGAAACATTAAAAACTATAGTAAAGCTGACTGGACAAAATACAGACAACACATACAAAACCATATAATAATAAACTATAATCTGACAACAACAGCAGATATAGACAAACAAATACAACATATAACAGAAACAATACAAAATGCTTCACATCTCTACATACCCTTACTAAGAGAAGCAGAAACAAAATACACAACAGATATCAACAATGCAAGACTGGAAAGAAACAGAAAACGAAGAAAATACCAAAGACAACCAACAAGGGACAATAAAATCGACTTAGAACTTGCAAAAAGCTACTACAAAGAACTACTAGACTCATACATTAAAGATAAATGGGTAAAAAACCTAGAAAATCAAATACGAACAAAACAAAACGTATGGCAAAGTATAAAAAACAAAAAACAATCAACTGGATTCTTTATTCCAACACTAGAAATTAACGATAGACAAATATACAGCGACGAAGACAAAAGTCAAATATTTGCAAATCAACTACAAACCAACAGCAACATCACGAGACATTTATCAGATATAAACACAACACTAGAAGTAAATACAACAGTACAAGCTTTTAGAACAACAGAAACACAAAATATAACAATAAATATTACACCACAAAACATATATCAATACATACGAAAAAGCAGACCATACAAAGCACCAGGACATGACGGAATACAAAATAAACAACTAAAAGAACTCCCACGAAAAGCAATAACAGCTCTTTACTACATATATAATGCGTGTATAAAATTAAACTATTTCCCAACCACCTGGAAAAAAGCTGAAATATTACCGTTTAATAAACCGGGTAAAAATCCTAAACAACCGGTTAACTATCGACCAATAAGCCTACTTCCAGCACTAGGCAAAATACTAGAACGCGTAATAAAAACGGAGCTAACACAATTTCTAGAAGACAAAAACATAATAATAGACGAACAATTCGGATTTAGACAAGGACATTCTACGGAGCTGCAGCTTGCTAGAATAGTGAATAGGGTCATAAAAAATTACAACTTCAGAAACACTACATCAATGGTAACTCTAGATCTAGAGAAAGCTTTTGATGTAGTATGGCATGAGGGACTGATTTATAAACTAATTAAGCTAGAAACACCACCATGGCTTACAAAAATACTAATATCATTCCTAACCAACAGAATATTTAACGTTAAAATCAACGGAAAAAAATCCCTAGACACTGTTATACAAGCTGGAGTTCCACAAGGTTCAGCGCTGAGTCCAACGTTGTTCTCTATTTATCTTAACGACATACCAACAAATAATAACACTGAACTAGCATTATTCGCAGACGACACCGCGATAATAGGTACATCGAGAAGAACTAGAGTTGCACAACTTAAAATACAAAGACACCTCGAGGAAATAGAGAGCTACTTTCGAAAATGGAAAATTAAAATAAACGGAAATAAATCAAAATTAATAAATTTCAATAATAAACGAACACTTGAACACCTCAATATAATAAAAGTCGATAATAAAATAATTGAACCCTCTAACCACCTAAAATACCTTGGAGTAACACTAGACAGAAAACTCAACTATACAGAACATATTAAAAACACATTAAGAAAAGCCAACACAGCTAAAAGCATAATCGGGCCATATCTGTCTAGGTACACTCCAATAAACGAAAGTAAAAAAGTGCAACTCTACCAAGCATACGTAAGATCCATACTGCTTTATGCTTCACCGATCTGGATAAATACTTGCAACACTAATCTCGACAAAATAATAAGCACAGAAACTACAATACTACGACGAATAATAAATCTAAAACCGTATCAAATTTCGAACATTAACCTATATAAATATTTTAAAGAACAGCACAAACTAAAACCAATCGGTCACCAAATGTTCGAAAACCTTAAAAAACTAATAAATATTAAAAAACACAACTCTAGACTTACTATGAACATAGGAAACGAAACTTACGACAATATACCTTATACATTAAGACGACCACTCTTACACCAAAAAATACTGGACCAAGACATCTAACATAAATCCAAAAAAAAAAAAAAAACTAACAAAAGCCGATAGGCACCAAAAAAATAAAAAAAAAAAAAAAAAAAAAAAAAAACAAAAACCAAAAAAAAATATAAAAAAAAAAAAACAACAAAAAAAAAACAAAAATAAAATACTAACCAATATATTAATTATACTTAAAACAATAATATAAATATGTTTCAGGCCCTAAGATGTCAACATATTCAACAAACTAACTTTAAATTAATATTAATTTTTCTTTCCTAACAGCAATCATGTTACACAAATAACACAACACACACTTACACTAATTACACATAATGGAGCCAAAATCCATTATACACTAACAATATACAAAAAAAAAATAATATATTTAAATAAAAAATTAATATAATCCGGTAACAGGAACGGAATATAAAAAGCCAATAAGTTATCGAAAGGTTTAACGGAATAGTTATATCTTGATGGCTAGGCAACACGAGAAACTACAGTCAACGTGCAGTGTTTGTTCGTAACGAATCTTACTTGCAGTTTTAATCAATTCGTTTTTATTTAATATGACAGGCCGAGGTAAAGGTGGAAAAGGTCTTGGTAAAGGGGGTGCTAAACGTCACCGTAAAGTATTACGTGATAATATCCAAGGTATTACCAAACCTGCCATTAGAAGATTGGCACGTAGAGGTGGTGTCAAACGTATATCTGGTCTTATCTATGAAGAAACCAGAGGAGTACTGAAAGTATTTTTGGAAAATGTAATCAGAGATGCTGTAACTTATACAGAACATGCTAAAAGGAAAACCGTCACAGCCATGGATGTTGTTTATGCATTAAAAAGACAGGGACGTACTTTGTATGGTTTTGGAGGTTAAAAATATTTAACTTGATAATCGTCAATATTGTCAACTATCATCTAAATATATTGTTAAACAATAAAATAAAACATCGGTTCTTTTCAGAACCACAAAAATTAAATTTATCAATGATAAAAATTTCATAAACTAAACAAAACAAACAAACGATTTATTTTTCTTTTTGGCTTTTACTACAATCAGTTAATTTTAATTAAAATTAAAAGATTCTATATCAATAATGTAAACTATTTTACTTTTATACATTAATTAAACGGATAATTATTATAATTTTTTTTAAGTTAGATTATTATTTTTTGTTAAATTATAAAATCACACACACATAATACTGACCATCTTATGAAAGATACTGTTTGTTAAGATATTTAATTTAAAACAGCTTTTGTTTTTTTTTTGTCTTTTATTCATTCATATCAATCCTAGTTAAGAAGAATAATAAAGGAACATCCCAATTTTGGATATGTTATTTTTTAAATGCTAATAATATGTTTTTATTTTGTTTTCTCTATTATTCTAC
>CAXIIO010000638.1:68292-88843 GCA_964028335.1 Altica lythri | reverse complement strand
AGTTTTCTGTAGATCTTTTCAATGTGTTTAAATAATTAGTATCTACATTATTTTGATAAATCTCGTAGGGTTCAGCCTGCGATTGCAATGTAAGCGGAAAAAATTGATAATTAACGACATCACATTAGAAACCTTAAAAATAACAGTATTCCTCCACTATTTAATGGATGTTATTATACATATAAACCTTCCTTTTGAATCACTCTATCTATTTAAAAAAACCGCATCAAAATCCGTTGCGTAGTTTTAAAGATTTAAGCATACAAAGGGACATAGGGACAGAGAAAGCGACTTTGTTTTATACTATGTAGTAATTTCGCCCAGACAGAGGTGTAAGGTGTCCTTATAATTGTCAGAATTTTCAAAGATTCTAATTTGGTTATCGATCGATCGAAATTTCTAGTGGCTGTTATAACGTCGAAATAATTCGAGAATTTTTTGTTCGAGATATAATTGCAGAGATATTTCTATAAGGATTTAATCTTATATAAAAGGGACTGCTTCGGACGAGGAGAATATATTGTAATTGTAATAGCTAGCGATAACGTGTTAATCACTTATCCCGAATCCACGAAGGAAAAATTATAACAATATGTTTTTTCTGTTTTAACGTCATAGCTGAAACTCAAAAACTAGAGCTTAAAAAAAATCCAATCATATATTTGAAATATGCATACATTACAAATTAAGCAACAACTAGGGTAGGTATCGTTCCGACGACCGTACAAAATACTACCCTGAAACGCCCCGCTCCCTCCTTCACAAAAAAACAAATTTTCTAGTTAAAGAATCATTCGATTATTTAAATCAAACCTCATTAGAAGAAATACATTTTTCCACTGCGGTAAATGTCAGTTAATGTGCTCTCTGGCCTACGCTGTCCGGAAGGCTGTGTCGGGGACCCTTTTCCAAAATTTAAATTTGCAGCAGCAGGTCTTAACCAAAATGAATGTGTCAAAATTAACCTTCTATACGTCAGTCTATTATGGGCTGGAATTGCGTCAAACTAAATTGACATCTCTTGCATTTGTTACTCTTGGACATCCCTATTTACATTTAGAGTGTCTTGAAACAATCTAATTATTCTAATAACAGATTATCTGTGTTTGTTAAGTCTTTCTGATATTCATTGATTTAACTAAAAATGTTTATGCAGTTTATACTCTATTTAAAAACTAGGAGGAGCGATTTGAATTTAAGTTGGCAACACTCGCGTTTGTTTATTGGTTAATTTGGAGTCAAGTTTACACTATAAAAATTTGCCACTTACATTTATAGGACATTTATAGGTTATGTTTTAAAAGTGTGAAATATTTATATTGGTGACTTTTGTTAATTGATTTCTTTTTTTAATATAATTATTGTAAGTTTACTTTGTGACTATCTTAGACCATATAGACAGTGTCCATAAACATTTATTTTCCATTTTATTTAAATGAAAGAAATGTATTTAAATTTGCCGCCTTGTAAATTTTCTAGTAACTTTTTTGGCTGTAAGTCTGGCTTTCAAATCACTCCTCCTAGTTTTTAAATAGAGTATAGTTATTAATAAGAGATTTAAAGTCGAAACTGACCGCCCAGGCGTTTTTTTGGTGAATACAAATTTGCTTTAAAATTTTAAACCAGCTGAAAAAATAACAAATATATATATATATATATATATATATATATATATATATATATATATATATATATATATATATATATATATATAATGTCAAAGATGATACATAACGTATCTAGTGCCATACTGTCAAAAGTAATAATTTCAGTTTTGAACTGAAATGGTGTCGGTTAGAATTTTTAACACTTTAAAAGACACCTGGATGCTGCGATATAAATAGATATAAATATCATTCAACCTATATCAGGGCAAAACCAAACTACAGACACGTGTTTCGCTCTCATTTTGAGCTTATCAGTGTAGTATAGGCTATGTCTCTCAAGTCACTAATCAAGAGACATATTAGACTGTCACAAAACGCTCTGTTCGTTTTATCATTTTACCTTGCCTAAGGTTATATAAAAGATGCAAATCGACCACTGAAGTACCATTTTTGGAGTAAAGATGGAGCCACTTGCGACTGTTTATCAGTTTCGCAATTTGAAATCTATAGATATCGTTCAATTTATAGAATGGTTGTGAAGCAAAATTTTTTTTAAGAATTTTGTTAAAACTATTTACAGTAAGTTGAGGTTGATATAAGAAGAACAGCACATTATTATTTGAATTCCAGAATTAAAATTACAATTTTAAATTATATGTCGTTAAATTTAGATTTCAGAAAAGGACACCCATATTGATAATATTTGTTTAACATAACACAGGTTATGATACAAATGTTATAAACAAATTCATTGTTTACAAAAAATTTGTTTTAAAATTTTAGTAAAAGCACATGGTGTCGTATTGATGATAACTTAATCAAAGAAAGGAAATACGTATGTGTGTAATTGGAAAGGGAATCGACGTATATCTTGTCATTTCAGGTGAGGCCTGCGTACTTAGTAAACAAATTATTAAAAATTATAAAGAAAAATAAAGGGTAAACAAACTAAACCCATTCATAGTTAGTTGTGAATCAATACTTATTAATTGCAACATGGAAGTTATTAATTTTTAAAAAGTGGTCATTGTGTTATTAACCCTATGGTTTTTGAGTTTTTTTTCCAGTTGTAGAATATTACAATAAATAACATTATGTAATGTTATCATTTGCTCTGATATCACTCCAAATATAATTGGTGTTTACAATAAATCTGTAAATGTGGTAGTAATACACGCTAACAGCAAACCCTATCTATTTTAGAATTTTTCGAAGTTTTCATTTTCTAATGCCTTTTCAGTATATATTTAATAAAATTCGAATCTGACTTACAGAATTGGTTAAGGAACTTATTTTAAAAGTTTTTACCGTCTTATGCATTATGAAAGTGTAACTAGTGCTTTATAGTAAACTTTTAGAAACTTGGATTTAATTAGATTAAAATTTTAAATCAATAAATAAACCTTTGAGTATTTGTTTCATTTAGACGCAAAGCCTTTTATTGTTTAAAATATCCTGGCAAGAAACACTCAGAGCACATAACTCTTATAAGAAAATAATAAATTCCTACATCAGCTACCTGAGAGAAAATTTCAAAAATTTAATTATAAGTATACTTGGGCATATATCGATTGCGCACATTTTATTACCTGCCTAAGTAATCCTTCTAATCCCGGTTGTCGATTGCGCCCCGGTTTAAAACGAAGATGGAATGAGGTGTATCGATTGCGCACAAAATACTTACCTGAATATAAGAATTTGTAAACGTACTGTTATTTTCAAATTTACGATCAATTTTATTATACATAAAAATATACTATATTATACATGTTTATTGTGACGTTAAATAAATAAAATATCCAAAAAATTAGTAGAACATAACACATTTATTCAAAAAAAGAGTTTATACAATATGAAATAAAACAATAACATAAATTGCACAACATTACATACTTATACCTATACTATTTTTTATAGTGAATGCTCACTGCTTTTACAAAATCAAATCTTGTTAGATTCTTAGATTTATACATATCTACCAAATGTTGAATGTATTCTCTATGTTATAATAATTTCTTATCATAATTAACTTTTGGGTCATGTACACTAGACATTTTTATATATGTATCTATTTGAAACTCTTTCAAAACATTTATAAAAGTATAAAGATTTGGATGCGGGGAGTAAAAACTTAAAAACTATTATTAAAATGGGAATGGAAAGATTCACAACAATTTGTGCTCCTTGTCCAATCTGCCTCGCAACTACTCCACATTATGGGAGGAAATTTACTGTCACAGTCGAGATAAGTTTCTACTAAATAATCGGCGAATAATTGCACTGTAGCATCGTTTGGTATAACACTCATGAAATCCATACAAAATGAATCCTCTACTTCGTCAGGAGTTAAAAATGGAAGCCCAAATATATTTCGTAACCACTTGCCTATTTCAATTTTTTTAGATTTATATTCATTTGTTAAGCCAAGTGTTTGAATTTTCCTATACCAGGATTGAGTGAGATGAAACTTACAACCAATAATTTTAATATAAGGCCACACTTTGCGAGCAGCTGAATGTATACCTACTTTGCTCAAAATCTATTATTATTTTTGCAGGGCGTAATAGCAATTGTAATTGAATACATTTTGCTTTTATATGTTCAAAAGCAAGATAATATGTACGTTCTTGTTTATTCGGCAATAAACAAAACACAAGCGGGATATAATATCCATTAGTAAGGGTATGAATTGAAAATAATTAATAGAAAAATTTCGAGCAATATTTAAAAGTTGCATCTACGTACAAAACATTTTAATTGCATAAAAATTTTAGATTTGTTTCTGAACCAAAAATTACTATGTTATTAATTTTATCATTAACTAAAACAAAGTTTTCACCTCTACAAGTTAAAAAGTTTGTCGATTGTAAAATTTCGTGAACTTCAAATATGTTACATGGTAGTTTTAGAAGTAACATACGTTTTTTCTTTATATAAACTTTGTCTGCAATTGTATACATTCCTTGCATTAAAGTTATCTGTTGGCGTACTCGTCAGAGCAGCATGCAAAATTTTAGATGGTTAGCTTTTCTTTTTACAGCAGCAACAACTATCTATTAAGAAGAAAATGACTTAGTTACAGTTAAAATAACATACATAATCAGAAACGTTATTTTACCCGTGATTGTGAGTGTTAAATTCTTCTAATATAACACTTTCCGTTTTGTCCAATAAACTTCGCGCTTTGCCTATTTTATTAGTGCAACGAAACGATACCCCGTTGATTATATCTCTATGTTTTCGAAAAGTATAATTTTTCACCAAAATTAAGTTTCCCCTACGTTCGCTTTCCAGAGAAAGATTATACCAGCCCTTTTGTTGACCTTTTTACCTGTCTTACTTGGGGCGCAATCGATGCACTCCTTTTTCAGGTAAAATTCGAAAAGGCAGATTATCCTAAGTTTTATTGCGGGTTTGGGCGCAATTGATAATTTCCCGTATACTTTTATACATATACCTATAACAATATAATGTTCGACGATCTTATACGTATGAACTAATTTCAAAAACATGTTACACGTATATGAACAAGTATACCTATAAATGTAAATTAACCTAACTTTGAATTAGGAAATTTGGCTTACTATTTGCTGAATCTCTAACGTACTTAGCAGTTTAAATAAAAATGAAACCAGTTTACCAAGGAATGCATTAGATACTTATTACATAGAAAAATACATATAACGAAAATTGTTTAAGTTTATTTTTAACTTTTCGATATTACTTTTTCTAATTAAATATTTTATTTAAAGCTTGGGTGAAGTTGAAGCAAAAATCTTTTTTGAATATATATTTAATGAAATAGCTTATGGGACTTAAGTTTTAAAAAATTGGTTTAGGTACTTACTTTAGCAATGGTATACCCATGGCTTAAAGACTGAAAAAGGCACAGGGTCAGGTATATATAGTAGGATACACAGTATACAAGTCCAATTAAGTCTAGGTGTGTATGCCATAGTGTTTCAGGCTGAAATAATGGCCATACAACACCACGCAATGAAGATTATAAGGTATTGTATAACGGGTAAAAACGTAGTCATATACTCGGGCAGCCAAGCAGCTCTAAAGGCCATAGTCTCAGCACAAATAAGCTTCCAACAGGTGTGGGACTGCGTTAGGGCCCTGACACATGCCGAAAGTCCAAATTCTCTGACACTGGCATGGATTCCAGGAATATCAGGGTTTCGGTCAATGAGAAGGCTGATGAATTGGCTCGAGCGGGAGCTTATATTACAGTGATTGACCCGGAACCATTTGTGGTGTTGCCAACCCGTTCAGAAAGGTAGTCATTAAAAAATAAAGGCTATATCAGAATAACCAAAGTTTCCAAAAACGTTTTATAAATAAACCACCACAAATGTCAAGAACTAATCAAAATACCTGTATTACTTAAATACATTTGTAAGCTTAACGTAAGCTTTATTTAGATTCCATTTAATTTCCTAAACGTACAGGTATAAAATATTATTTTCTGTTTAGGTGAATATTTTCGTTCAGATTGAAATCAAAACATTAAAGTAAAGTTCACATTTTGCATTGAATAACGTAATTTAGCAGTTACGGGAGTCTAACTGGTGGAAAATATGAGATATATTCCCTTAGGAAATTTCCGAAAGTAAACATATATAGGATAAAGCGGAAATGAAAATTCATATTTCAACAATTCCTACAATTTTGTGGATAAAAGTTTTGTGATATAATTTGCGAATTTTGTAAAACTATTTAATTTTTAACTTTCCGCTAGAATTTTTTTTTTTTAAATCGGGAAGTTATTGGTTTTACCCAGTTTTTCGAAAATCGAGTTTTCATCGGATCTCAACGTTCTGAGGTATTTTGAGCCTCCCCTGACTATTTTTACAAGGATGTCTGGATGTATGTCTGTGTATGTGTGTGTGTGTGTGTGTGTGTGTGTGTGTGTGTGTGTGTGTGTGTGTGTGTGTGTGTGTGTGTGTGTGTGTGTTGTGTGTGTTTGTGTGTGTGTGTGTGTGTGTTTGTGTGTTTGTGTGTGTGTTTGTGTGTGTGTGTGTGTGTGTGTGTGTGTGTGCGCGTGTGTGTGCACGCGTGTGTGTGTGTGTGTTTGTGTGTGTGTGTGTGTGTGTGTGTGTGTGTGTGTGTTGTGTGTGTGTGTGTGTGTGTGTGTTTGTGTGTGTGTGTGTGTATGTGTGTGGGTGTGTGTGTGTGTGTGCGCGTGTGTGTGCGTGCGCGTGTGTGTGTTTGCGCGTGTGTGGGTGTGTGTGCGCGTGTGTGTGTGTGTGTGAGTGTGTGTGTGTGTGTGTGTGTGTGTGTGTGTGTGTGTGTGTGTGTGTGTGTGTGTTTTTAAAAGTTTTAGAAAGTACACAAACAAGAATATATATGATATTAAGGAGAAATTAAAAAAATGTCGCATTTATGAGACATATTTGAAATAATCGTTTACCAAACCGACATTAATGCGGTTTTTAGTCATGGGTTTAGATTCGATTGGTGCTTGTTCTTAGATAGGTTTAACCGTAAGGAATTTATTAGAGAGAGCTGCAGTAAACACTTTTCCAACAAACTACTTCGTAGTCAATTTTAATGCGGGTTTCAGTAGTAGGTTTGTTGCATGTTCTTAGGTAGTGCTACAATAACTTCTTACCAGGGAACGCTACAATTAACATTTTTTATTTATTAAGTTGATTGCTACTTGAAAACAAATTTTTTAATTGTTTTTATTTCTTATAATTATTCATTCCAAAAAAAATATTTTAAGATTGGCGCGTTTGCCAACTATTTTGTTGGAATAATATTCTTAATACATCTCTATTAATTTGTAAATTTTACCAGGAATTTGTCACCTGGCAGAAATTATCAAGTAAATCCGTTTAGGGTATTCAGTTAAAGCCAACTGTACGTACCAAAGGCCACGTCTTACAGCCATGAAACCCTTTTATTCCATTACCGGTTGCTGGATGAAATCGCAATTCTATTGTTTACAACACCTGGCCTTTTATACCTAAGTAATATTTGATATATTCTATGCTACTTATGTCTTTATTTATTCGTTAGACTTTTGTTAACACAAATAATATTAATTATACTTTAATAAAACATAATAATAGCTTGATATTTACGAATAACAATTACTATTTTTAATTTTTTTATTGCTAAAATAATAACAATTTTAACAGCAGTTCATATAGAGTCTACAATTAAAATTTACTAGAAAAAGACGTTATCGCCAGGCTGCTATATAGCTGTTTTAGACCTAACTATTCTCTTTGTTGAACAAATTTTGATTACCTACCGATTTAGAAAATAATAGTTTTTTCCAAAACTTTTTTCTTATTTTTTTATAATGTCCATCACAATTTCTGAAAGTATATATTAATTTTTACATTGCATTATTTGTGGTAAAGCAATTCTAGCAAATAAGATAAACATTTGCTTTACAATCACGATTTTTGCACCAAGTAGCTGCTTTCTAAAAGTTATCTTCAGAAAAGTAGTCCAATAGATTTTTTTGTATTTTCCTCAATGGTGTATTCTCACGAATTTTTTTTAAAGGCTGAGCCATTTCTATCAACCCTTCCGCTACTCTTAGTTTGAAATGAAAGTAAGTCCATAATATTTTTATTCGGTACGTTTTAATTTTTCTTTTGTAATTTATATTCGAGCCAATTATTTACAAAAGCAAAATCAATACAATGAAAACTCATATTTAGTGTCCACTTTTTCTATTATTTTTTATTCTATAATACGATAAAAGTTGGTCCATTTTGTCAACACCTCCCATTCCTATATTATTAAGTTTTATTACTTTAGGTCTTTTAATTCCTATGAACCTTTTTTTAAGTTTATTCCATCTTTTTACTCAATTTTTATTGCCTTAGCCCATGCAATTATACCCATTTCCACAGATTTGTTTTCTTGCCTTTTACATAAGTCAAAAACTTCCTTATTGTCGACTACTTTTTCACTGAAACCTCTTGCTTTTTTATTAAATTTACTGTTTTTGGTAAAAGGTGATTTTTGAATTTAGTTTCTCTCGAATGTTCCCAAACCGACTAACATTTCGTCGTAGGTAATCTTTCGGATCGTCATGATTGTATACTGGAAAACTTTATAACTTAGTCCTCTTGTCCATTCGAATTTACATCGAAAGATATGTAAAAAAATTATACATAACTAGCCTGTATTTTGTATCTTAAGTTAATACAAAAAATTATCGAACTTTCATTTATAGTTATTTGCTACCAAACAAATATCCTCACCTCAGGCTGTCACCAGGCCTAGTGATTTAAAATAGGTGATGGGGCTCCCGGGGGGGATCTTCCTGACATCGGCTGGTGTAAGCCAATACTCGCCCAACACGGATCTTCTAATTTCAGAAAAAGCAGAGCAGTCATACAGAATGTGTTCTACTGTTTCCTCTTCTTGTTCGCAGCCTCTGCATAGCGGCGATTCTGTTAATTTTATCCTAAAGAGATGTTGTCGCAATTGGCAGTGACCTGTCAAGATTCCCACAGCTGTTCGGAGATTTTGTCTGGTCAATGCCTCAAATTTTGTTGTTGTTTCCTTGCCAGGATGAAGTAATAACTCTCTGGTCAGTCTACAGTTCGTAGTTTCATCCCAGCACTGTATAAATTTTTGGTGAGAGTGCTGTTTGATAAGGTCCACGACTGCGGACAATGTTAGCTTGGTAGATGAGCGAGTGCTAACATATTTGTAGCCCGCAGCCCTCCTTGCTAAATTGTTCGCAATGCGGTTGCCTTTAGAGTTCCCATGTCCTTTGATCCAGCTGAGAGTGACCACGTTATTCTGGCTGGCCTCAGTTAGAGATTGGTAACATTCTTGTACTAAACTTAAAGTGAAACGTGGTCTATTCAAGGTCAGTGGTGCTTGTCGGCAGTCTGTATATATATTTATATTCCTGTCTGTGATGTTCCTATTGATTAATTCTTTTGCAGCTATGGTTATACCTGTGAGTTCTGACTGAACCACACTTGACAAGCCATCCATAGCCCATTTTATTTAAGGTTTAAGGATCTAGAGTAAATTCCACATCCCAAACCTTGCTTTGTTTTTGATCCATCCGTATATACGTTCAGAGCGTTTACTACGTTGGGGTCTGCTGTCTTGTTTGTTAATATTGTGTAGGGTTTGATTTAAAGGCTTGCAAGTTAGGACAAGTGGGGAAGACGTGGGAAGGTAAGGAGTTTCACAATCTGAAGACACTGGGGATGAAGGAACCATCGAATCGTTCCGTTCTCGATGTCTGGCACTGAAAGTTTGTGGGGGTAAACTAAGATAGATTTAAGGCGCTATAAATATTTTGTATTATTAAATTTAATTGTATTATTCTTATTGTGAAAAGATCAGTTAAAGTTACGAGTGTTAAATATAGATTCATTAAAAATAAGTGAAATGTTTAGTGAGAAAAGCAAAGCAATATTGGTTAATAATAATTTTAAATATAATCTTTACAAATTAGGTACTTACCAAATCTTACACCAAAACGACTGCATATAATATTGTGATTTAATTTCATGAAAACCACAACCACCAAGTTTGTGATGTGAAAGTATTAACAGACAGTAATTAAGCAATTGATTAAACAAGCGTGCTATGAAAGATTTATGCAAGAAATCCATAAAACTTATTCACAAAGAATTTAGTATTTGGCCTTCCATTTATGGAAACCCCGAGTTGGGTTATTGTTTCGTGTTCGATTTCGCCGAAGTGTTACCAAATCGTCCTGCACTTCACGAATTTGCTGATTATTACTTGGTGGAGAATTACATCTCAGAGGACGCTGATTTCACCCTCATATGTGGGCCGAAAAGAGTCCGTCACTGAACCGTACCACAAACGCTTGCGAAAGCTTTCACGCTGAATATAATTTACCATCCAAATATATATCAATTTTTGGAAAATTTGAAAAATATTCTAATTGATACATAATACATACATTAAAATGCGGAGTGTCAGTCAACAGAAAACGGTGTAGTGCAGGTTCGTTTTTTAACAATTTGTGAAAATATATTATCCTTAAAGAATAATGAAGTAAGCAAATTTAATGTTGTAAAGTTAATGTCATATAAATTTCATCCAGACTGTTACGCCTCTGTGTTTCGAATGTATTTTGGGTTGAATTTAAATAACGCGGGGCGCGAAGGTGCCTCGGTAAGGGCGAATGTACCCGAGAACAATAAGAGACATGATAGTTTGAAAGTTTTAAAACGGTTGTTGTTGTATTTTTATGTAACAGTTAAATTTTTTCACAGACATTTGAAATTTAATAATTATTTATTATATGTAAGTATATGAAATAGTTATTTATGCAACTAGTGCGTAAAGTTACCTTTTTTGACGAATGTGAATGTTGTCGCATGAGCCGCAGGCGAATGCGACAATCACATGAGTCAAAAAAGGAACATTTACGCACGAGTTGCATACAATATTTTTTCTACAACCGAATTTCTTTACAAGAAATACAAGTATAGGCCTCATTTTTTTTACGCTTTACTGCGAAAAAAAATATTATATTTAAAACATATTTTAGATAACAAAATATTTATTTTCTAAATTAATCTCACCTTATAATACCGGTACGTAGAAACGCGAAATGCTTGAATTATAAATTAATTGAAATGTCAATCAGTCATTTAAATAAAAATGTTTACGCTTATTCATGAACTGATATTTCTGTCATATTAAAAATCAAATTAAAAATTACTGAATATAATATATAGTTTTGTATGTATTAAACTGCAATAATTTAACAATTAAATATATTTACACAAATTTACACATTTAAATAATAAAAAAAAAAGTTTCCTTACCCGGAATTGAACCCGGGTCATCTGGGTAGAAGCTATATACCTTAAAACCTCCGCCACTAACACACATCAAAGTATTTGCATAATCTTATACAAAACAGTGCTTATTTTACTTTTTTTTACTAGTAAAAAGAAAAACTTTTTTTTCACTAGTGAAAAAAAGTTAAACTTTACGAACCTTAAACCGTGCGTAAAGTTAATACTTTACGCACGGTTGTAGAAAAATAAATTTATATTATATCATTAAAATAATTGTTTATTTTGAAAAAAAAAATAGGTACCTGATCCTCCTAACCCGAAGCCAATTAGTACAAGGTCATCGGAGCCCACTAGTATACGAAAGGGTTTTCTGACCACGGGAGCCAAATAGTGTGCGCCAAATTTATGTAGGTACACTGTAGCAGCAATAAAAGAAATTGCTTTGCCAGCACATGAAACCTGATCAAACTCATGTCTGTTATAAACTTATACCTGAAATATCTTACAAACAAGTTATAAAAGTTTTTAATCCAATTTATTGTTGCCACTCAAACAAATCATTTATCTATAAGGTAACAAGGTACCCGCTTTACGTATATTGTAATTATGTGTGTCAGAATGCCGTAAGAAAATCAACTTATCGCTAATGAACCTCCCTTAATTTGTCCATTATATATACACATGGCAGATGAATTATACGGTGCTTCATAAATAAAGGTTTGCATGGAGTGTTATATTCTGCTGCTTCGATAATCCAAAATGCTTTCTATGTATGATGATTTCTTCCCCAGAGAATAACTCCATAAATAAATAGCTATGAAGGAAAGAGTTTTCAAGATGTCGTTATTAAAAGATGTTCTAAGTTGTCTCATCTCAAGAATCTGACTAGGCAATTCAGGCTTGAATCCAACACTATCCCTAGCATTTTTATCCGCTGAGAGCGAGTATATAGGTATTTCATTTTTAATTCGTTTGAAGAAAAGCATTTACCAACACGAACCACATAATTTTCTTAAGCTTCTCAAGACAATAATGTAGTATCGTCTGCAAAGAGAACATTGGCTTGTTTAGGAACATTGGGTAAATCATTTGTATTTACTTAATACAGTAAGAAACCCAGGACAGAAACCTTTTTAACTGGAACTAGTTTTGATTGTATATTTTGAAATAATAAACATATATATTGCATTATATTTTCCAAATAACAAGCAAGCAAACTTACAAGTTTAGATCAAATACTATCGGCAAAATTGTATTATTACTGATATATTTACAAATTTTCGATTTGCGGTATTCTTACAGTGTAAGTTACTAAGAATTCAAAAATATTATTGTTTAAAGATAAACAAATTTCGTTTAGCAATGTGCCACGTACTTTTAGTGAAACGAATTGAAAATAAAAAAAATAAGAAAAATAAATTTTGAAAAATTAATCAAATACTTCCAATTGAAGTTCAACTCCAGCTGAGATCGGTAAGTGGTTTCTCTACTGGCAAATTAGTGCTCAGCTCAGCTGTAGAGGGTAAGTATCAAAATAAAAGTGAGTGCGCTACCGATTTAAACGGTTAAAATCGGAAACCCCTGTTGTTCCAGGCACTAACCTTTCCCACTGGAGATAATTAAATAAATTTAGAATATTAATCGGTGTTAATTAAATTGCACAATAAAAAGAAACGATAAAGTGAGCTAAATAAAACAAAATATCAACTAGGCCATTCTTTAATAAAAAAAAAGTAAAGAATTTACACTACTATCAAACTCGCGCTTGACAATGTTATCAAAAAAAAAAAAAATATATTTAAGAGTAATCTAAATAAAATTAACTAATATGTGTGATCACACGCAATACAAGAAGAAAAATAAATTTTAACTAAAAACTATAGTCACGACTTAATCTAATAATGGCTTATCTGTTAATCCAGATACGATTTCTTGCAGTCCTTGGCTTCACCAATACTTAGGCCGATACCATAAATCAATCCTGCTCCCAGAAACAAATAGGCTTGCACCAACCACAAATAACTTAAGCTCGTACCAAGAATCAGGACTGCACCAAAATTAGAACCTGTATCTAGGACTTCAGCCTATATCTAGGACCCTAAAATCGTAATTCGGAATTAACAATAGCTTAAACAAATTTTAATGACTCCTCGAATGAATTGATTTAATAACGTTATACTACTTTACTGACTTTAATACAATTTAAACACATTAACTTATATTCGCTCAACAATGAAAGAATGAAATGAATTACACAAGTTTTAGAAGCTGATATTTCTGAATTTTACAATTTCTAATCAAAACTAATGATTTGAATGCACTTAACAAACTTAAATTTGACTTACTAGCCATAACAAAATTATAACAATAAACTAAATTAAGGTTTAACATAAAATTAATTAATAATAGCACAAAGGAACCGAAAGGAGTCTAGTTCCTTAAAATAATACACACATACAATACACAAAAAAAAATACATAAAAAACCATAATATAAAACCAAAATTGCGACTATATGGCGTTATTAATCATAGTAAAATATAACATTATAACTCACCTATAGTAATAGGGTTTAATTCCTGTGAAATCGTGACACCCTGGCTGGTAAACGGGTGTAATATTATACTTGTGGCTAATTGTACTATTAGGGAACTAATTCTGTCACTCTAACCACCATTCGTTGCCTGGTACTGAATTTATCAAATATTTCACTGTCTGTTTCGATCTATCTACGTTTCGTCGGAAATAAAACAAGAAAAGAGAAAAACCATAAGGATTGAACAATCATATGAGTAAAGAAACGTGTTACTTACCACCGAAGATTTTACAAAAATCCGACCACGCGGTTTTTCCAAAGAGTCCGTCCCAAAAAAATCAACAGGCACAACTCCACACGATTCATAATGAAAAAATAAGGTTTAGTTTCATAAATCCAAAATTAATTGACTCGGATGTACCAAGATTGAAACTTAAACCCAAAAATCTTCTGGCTTGTACTCGACAACCTACTTAGTTGAAAGCAGAAACAGAAAAGGAACGAGGGTTCACTTATTTGCGATAAAATTTGACAGACTCGGAAAATGGCCTCTACCACTATAAGGACAAAAACCGAACAGTCGACAGCTAACAGAGTACAAACAAACAGTGGTCGTTCGATACAACTAATCCTTTTTTTTTACTTATCAAGATAACACCAAAAATCTCAGTATTACTCAATTTCTCGTTCATATTCAATCTTAATATGCTAGATGACAATATAACAGAACACCTGGCTGTAGACCATAATATGTCGAGTTATACCATCAGAAAAAGAAGTTCCTATCACCTGTTCGCATAGTAAACAAAACATTAATGTCTGAATTTAATAAATAAACTTTCAAAACTATATTAGTAACAATTATGGCCAGAATAATAAACAATAGTTGGCGATTAACTATAATCGAACTTAAATCAACTTGTACCTGACATGATTTAACCCTTAGTAATGAAGAATTTATAAGGTAAGAAATTAGTTATAACTAGAGCGAATTTTAACCCGTGACAAATGTTCCGCTATCAATGAGCATTTGGGGGCAGTGGTTTTTCCTAACCAGTGACTGGACTTGACTCATGCCCGGTTTCTGAGGGCTTCAGTTAAGTTTTCAATAGTTATCGATTCATTATAGTTATGGAGAAGATAAACTTCGTTTAACTGTCGCTGCGTTTCTGAACACGCAACTGGCTACTCAATAACTATTTAACCAATAAGTAGTTCGTACATTTACCACTAGATGGAAATTTTCAAAAAAGCGACATAAATTTGACTTTATTTATTTTATTTTGTACTTATTACATGTTTTTTTTTGTGATAATAGTTTTTTTGAAGTTAAATGAGTTATCAAATACCTACTATTTTAGTGTAAAAATATAAAAATGAGATATAGATACTTTCTTTTGGGAAATCCCAAATAGTGATATAAAAAAAGTAATAACAATAAATAAATTTTAAGTAGATATTATATAACTAATCTCAGATCGTAAACAGCTATTTTACAATAGGCATTAAATTCAATCCTTATACCCATTTAACATTTATTAGTTTAAATAATTTTGGTTTTTCCCTTGAATACAGATGTTTGACGATGACTAGATCTATTTAAAAGTATCGGTAGGGATTATTAGGGTTTTTCCCATTTAAAGTAAATTCATCTGCAATTGTTGATACCGTCTTCTTCCCTAAACTGGAGGGGAAAAGAGTGCTTGAGTGGTATTTGACATACAGAAAAATAACCAGTCAGAAGATACTTCCGTTGAGTTGATTGTTGTGTTGTTTGCTTTGAGTTGTTCCCTAGTGTTCTTTTTTCGTGTTAAGTTTTGAAGTGGTCTTTTTTCATTTAATATGGAATCAGGAAAACGCTGTAAGAATTTCACTGAACGTGAAAAGATGCTGTTGATAGAAGTAGCGAAAGAATAACCGCTATCTCCCAGCAGGTGACCATCTATCTCATTATTGTCCAAGCGCGCTCGCAGGAATGAGTTGTGATACACAGTGCTGTCATGAGCCGATTCATGCCAGCGAGCATCAATGTCACGGATATATAATTTTGCATCACAAACGACTTGTACATTAATAGAAAAAAAACCTTTTCTGTTCCTAAACAATTCTGCTTGTTCACCACCAGGCGACTGAATAGGTATGTGTGATCCATCTACACAACCAATAACATTTGGAAATCCAGCTATATTGTAAAATTGCTCCTTAACCTTTTTCAACTCTTCCACATTGGGCATTTTGATATAGCTCCTAGCTAATTTTGCTATTTCTTTACTCACTTTATACACTACTCTTGACACGGTACTTTTATGTACGTTTATGTCATAACCAATTAAAACTTGGAACGTACCTGTGGCATAAAATCGTAATGAATGCGATAAAGATTTGTTCCAAAACAGATAATGTGTATTTGCGGTGCGAAATAGGCACTAAAGTAGGGCTGATGATTTCACTTACATGTATCACAGTGTTCTTGTTAAACCGATATCTTAACGTGAACTCTTCATCACTAAACATTTCGAAAGGGTTTCTCCTTTGTCTTAAGTTTCTTGGTATAGATATACTAGAAATAAACTCCATTACTTCTGTATCCGACTCTGACGAACTGCTTGTATTAATTATATTCATTGTTTTTTCGAGGTAAATTTAGCTGTAACGCAACGTTAAAATTCACCACTTAATAATAATAACCTAAAAATCGCATGAAATGACCACGTCAAAAACGTCAAATAAAGTTATGGAATCGATAAACTGCACAAAATGGTCAGTTAAGTTTACCTTAGTTTAAACGGAGTTTAACTGACGCGACCATGTTCAGAAACGCAATTCCAAGAGTTATTGAACCAATAGCGCTATGGAATTGATAAACTGCCGTTAAAAGTACCTCAGAAACCGGGCATCAGGAATTTAACTGATCTCTTCAATTTGTTCCTAGAACTAATAAAACCAAGAGTACCAAACCGTGGAATAATTTTTAAATAAAGCACGAAGTAAATAGAAAAAGGTATCTCTGGCATAAATATAGATCGTTCTAAACTGAATTACGATTATATTTACTAAAAAGACTGTTTAAATGTACTCTTACTTGAATTAAAGAAGCAAAGATATATTATGTGATGAGCAAAATCTTCTCGATAGTATGAGTAATAAGCACTAACTAGATTTGAAAATTAGTGCGTCTACCCTCCGTGGGCAGAACAATGATATAATTATTGATCTTAATCGTGGTGCAAAATCACCAACCAGAGAAAATATGCTTTATTCTAATCAATTTCAGAACAGAAAAACTATTTCTAATGTTCAGTTTTCAAAAGAAAAAATTATTTTGGCGATAAGTAAAATAAAAGATGATGGTACATCCAGCCCTGATATGCATCCACCTTATTTAAAAAGCTGTAGCTCTAATTTACCAATCTCCTTCAAAAAATAATGACCTCATTATTTTATGAGTGCTTGGTGCCTATCGACTGGAAAAAGTCAGTAATTGAGCAGGTTTCAAAATACAGCGATAAGTTAAATTTAGCTAATTATTGACAAATTAGCACAGTTTTTTTAGTATGTAAATGCATGGAAAGAATCATTACTAAAGAGTGATTTTTTCACAAACACGTTATTATTTGTCTGTTTTACACTGTTTCTTTCGTGGTTGGTATACAGTCTTAAACATTCTGCAATGTACCTATATCTGGACAACCGAAATAAATAATGAAAATGCTGTTAACATAATTTGCCTTGATTTTAAGAAGTCCCACACGAATGTATTCTTTATAAATTTGAACATTTTGGTGTGAGAGATTCATTGCAGTCCTGAGTTCGTGCCTTTTTATCTGAAAGAGTATATCAAGTTAAATTAAAGATCAATTATCGTATGAATTTCTGGTTACTAGTGGTGGACTGCAGAGTTCTGCTATCGGTCCCCTGCTCTTTAAATTATAAATCAGCGATTATGCCCACGGTTTAACTATTTGCAGATGTCACCAAATTGTTTTCTAATCCACTATTATATTATGAGGAATCGATTCCGGATCTGATTACAATTGAACAATTGTGTTCTACTTGGTTTCTGGAACTTTATGTACAAAAATGAATTATTCTTTAAATAGGACAAAATATCAATGGTGTAAATATTGCCAGTTCTTTGAAAATTTTGAAATTTTGAGTTTTTAGAAATGAAGGTTACGATTTCGAGTCTCGTTTGGGGTTGTTATTTCGATTGACCTAAAGTGGAACCCTCATATTACGTCAATTGTCAAGAAGGGTAACCGAGTAATGTACATGATTAAACAATCCTTTGAAAATGTGTCTTTACAATTGTTTGGTACTATTTACAAAACCTACATCCGTCCCATGTTGGACTATGCGGCACCAATTTGAAAACCCTTTGCAAAAGACACTTATGCTCTTAAGCAAGTTTAAGGCAAATCTCAAGAATTTCTTCAGCAATTCATTTTCTGCACTATAAAACATGTCTCCAAATTTTGAGATTATGTAGCCTTCAAGTAAAAGAAATTTCGTGAGGATATGATCGAGACATAAAAATCTTTAAAGTGAAACGTACTTCCTAAATACGCTACCTCTTTTAATGCTTTTAAAAATTCTGTAGACTGATTTACTTTCTAGCTTATATTTTTTATTAATATTTCTTTGTTTAAACGGTTTTGCTACGTATACATAATGTAGTAATAATAATTCTCTTACGAATAATGCAAGTTTTTATTAAAACTAAAATATTCCAAAGTTTTACTTGAAGTATTTAGAGAATAAAGATCGTTTGACAACCCTGTTTTTTAAATTAGAGCACACATAGAAGATGGGTAAAATGGAATTTTATGGAATTTTAAATATTTTATCAAATCGGTACAAGCTTTTAAAATGCTTTTAAGGTATGTAAAAGTGAATTTAGAGTAAAATTGGTGAGAATGTGTATTTTATGTATCAGCAAAGCACTTATTTTTGTATTCACCCAAAAATTTAAGCACTTTTAAAACATGTTAGACTGTTAGAGAATACTATGTCAATTTAAGTTATAAACAAAATGAAAATAAAGTGAACTGATATTTTCGTTCATAGTTTTTACTAATCAAATATATGTCTGCAAATATTTTAAATTTTGACATACAAGGGTCTTATTTTTTAAAAAGAAAGTACTTTTTTAAATATATTCCGAAACCAATTAAGATATGCAAATTAAATTTGTTGAGTTTTAACGGGTTGGTATTAAGTATTTTCTGTTTAAATTGGCTTGCAATATAATTGATAGTAAGACACACAAACTTATAAGTGACAGGCAATATGGTTTTAGCCATGTCTGGAGTGATGCAATCCACCGCTATCAAATGGTATCACTAGACATCTCAATAGCAGTTGATCAAGTGTGGCATGGACCTCTCTTGAGCAAACTGCTCTTATACGGACTTTTGCCAAACCTTTGCAGATGGATATCCAAATTTCTCTCTAACAAGCACATCACAATTGCCGTAGATGGACATTCCTCTAACCTTTACAAGATTAATGCTGGAGTTTCCCAAAGATCGGCTCTAGCCCCTAATCTATTTCTTTTACACATTAATGATTTACTAAAAGCCACTAATAACCCGATACACGGTTTTGCAGATGAAAGCAACCTACACTATATTAAAGCACACCACCTTCCCATATGCCTTAATAATCTGAAAAAGGACAAAAGATCCTTAACGGCTTATTTTAATGAAGATTTGACAATTGTAAAAGAGTGAAGAAGAAATAATCTTGTTAATTTTAACTCTTCCATTACAAAGACATGTTGCCTATCCAGCAAGAGTCCAACATACGACTAATCGATCACAATGAAAGATCAGACACTAGTAGCAAGCGACTCCATTACGCTGGTTGGTATAAAGATCTCCCAGGACTCACTCTGGAACGAACATATTGCATTCATAGCACCTGCAGCAGCAAACAAGGCTTTTTTTTTAAGAATACGAAAATATTTCTCTCTTTTTAACTCCGTTACTCTTTACAAAGCTCAAATAAGACCTAATCTTAAAAACTATTCGCATATATGGGGATCAGCGCCTCCGTCAAGGATTAGAGTTCTTGATGCGATACAGAGAAGAGCAGTTCGACTAATAATCGACACCAGTATCTCCAAAAACCTAGCCCCATTGTCCCATCGAAGAGCAGTGTCTGATCTTTTTCTGTTTTATCGATACTTAAACGGATTTTGCTCAGAAGATCTCTGACCAGCCAGAGCAACGCGACGTGCCAACTCCATGCACCCTTATACTGTTCAATGTCAGACATCATCCGCAGGGTCTCCAGATTATTGAACTCCTTACTTTCCCATTTTTTTCCATTTGTCCTAACTTGCAGTGCTTAAAATCCCAAATTAATAAATTGCCTCTGCTCCAATAGATAATAGATGTTCTCGGTACATTTGTATTTAGGTCTAGTGCACAGCATTCCCGTTATCCTCCCTTTTTTATATTAATACGCGTTTTCTTGGCACTTTTTAGTCGTTTGCTGACTAGTTAGGACACAGTAAGGTAAATAATGGGTATCTAGCAAATTGGACGAAGTGTACTCTTTAAGATTTAATACTTTAATATTTCGTTAAAAAAATTTTAACATCTTTAGGAAGTTACTACAAATGTT
>CAXIIO010000638.1:57334-68192 GCA_964028335.1 Altica lythri | reverse complement strand
AAAAAAGCGACATAAATTTGACTTTATTTATTTTATTTTGTACTTATTACATGTTTTTTTTTGTGATAATAGTTTTTTTGAAGTTAAATGAGTTATCAAATACCTACTATTTTAGTGTAAAAATATAAAAATGAGATATAGATACTTTCTTTTGGGAAATCCCAAATAGTGATATAAAAAAAGTAA
Organism: Altica lythri; assembly: GCA_964028335.1. Lineage (NCBI taxonomy): Eukaryota > Metazoa > Arthropoda > Insecta > Coleoptera > Chrysomelidae > Altica > Altica lythri. Next base: position 68,006 of record CAXIIO010000638.1, on the reverse strand, counting down.
TAACAATAAATAAATTTTAAGTAGATATTATATAACTAATCTCAGATCGTAAACAGCTATTTTACAATAGGCATTAAATTCAATCCTTATACCCATTTAACATTTATTAGTTTAAATAATTTTGGTTTTTCCCTTGAATACAGATGTTTGACGATGACTAGATCTATTTAAAAGTATCGGTAGGGATTATTAGGGTTTTTCCCATTTAAAGTAAATTCATCTGCAATTGTTGATACCGTCTTCTTCCCTAAACTGGAGGGGAAAAGAGTGCTTGAGTGGTATTTGACATACAGAAAAATAACCAGTCAGAAGATACTTCCGTTGAGTTGATTGTTGTGTTGTTTGCTTTGAGTTGTTCCCTAGTGTTCTTTTTTCGTGTTAAGTTTTGAAGTGGTCTTTTTTCATTTAATATGGAATCAGGAAAACGCTGTAAGAATTTCACTGAACGTGAAAAGATGCTGTTGATAGAAGTAGCGAAAGAATAACCGCTATCTCCCAGCAGGTGACCATCTATCTCATTATTGTCCAAGCGCGCTCGCAGGAATGAGTTGTGATACACAGTGCTGTCATGAGCCGATTCATGCCAGCGAGCATCAATGTCACGGATATATAATTTTGCATCACAAACGACTTGTACATTAATAGAAAAAAAACCTTTTCTGTTCCTAAACAATTCTGCTTGTTCACCACCAGGCGACTGAATAGGTATGTGTGATCCATCTACACAACCAATAACATTTGGAAATCCAGCTATATTGTAAAATTGCTCCTTAACCTTTTTCAACTCTTCCACATTGGGCATTTTGATATAGCTCCTAGCTAATTTTGCTATTTCTTTACTCACTTTATACACTACTCTTGACACGGTACTTTTATGTACGTTTATGTCATAACCAATTAAAACTTGGAACGTACCTGTGGCATAAAATCGTAATGAATGCGATAAAGATTTGTTCCAAAACAGACAATGTGTATTTGCGGTGCGAAATAGGCACTAAAGTAGGGCTGATGATTTCACTTACATGTATCACAGTGTTCTTGTTAAACCGATATCTTAACGTGAACTCTTCATCACTAAACATTTCGAAAGGGTTTCTCCTTTGTCTTAAGTTTCTTGGTATAGATATACTAGAAATAAACTCCATTACTTCTGTATCCGACTCTGACGAACTGCTTGTATTAATTATATTCATTGTTTTTTCGAGGTAAATTTAGCTGTAACGCAACGTTAAAATTCACCACTTAATAATAATAACCTAAAAATCGCATGAAATGACCACGTCAAAAACGTCAAATAAAGTTATGGAATCGATAAACTGCACAAAATGGTCAGTTAAGTTTACCTTAGTTTAAACGGAGTTTAACTGACGCGACCATGTTCAGAAACGCAATTCCAAGAGTTATTGAACCAATAGCGCTATGGAATTGATAAACTGCCGTTAAAAGTACCTCAGAAACCGGGCATCAGGAATTTAACTGATCTCTTCAATTTGTTCCTAGAACTAATAAAACCAAGAGTACCAAACCGTGAAATAATTTTTAAATAAAGCACGAAATAAATAGAAAAAGGTATCTCTGGCATAAATATAGATCGTTCTAAACTGAATTACGATTATATTTACTAAAAAGACTGTTTAAATGTACTCTTACTTGAATTAAAGAAGCAAAGATATATTATGTGATGAGCAAAATCTTCTCGATAGTATGAGTAATAAGCACTAACTAGATTTGAAAATTAGTGCGTCTACCCTCCGTGGGCAGAACAATGATATAATTATTGATCTTAATCGTGGTGCAAAATCACCAACCAGAGAAAATATGCTTTATTCTAATCAATTTCAGAACAGAAAAACTATTTCTAATGTTCAGTTTTCAAAAGAAAAAATTATTTTGGCGATAAGTAAAATAAAAGATGATGGTACATCCAGCCCTGATATGCATCCACCTTATTTAAAAAGCTGTAGCTCTAATTTACCAATCTCCTTCAAAAAATAATGACCTCATTATTTTATGAGTGCTTGGTGCCTATCGACTGGAAAAAGTCAGTAATTGAGCAGGTTTCAAAATACAGCGATAAGTTAAATTTAGCTAATTATTGACAAATTAGCACAGTTTTTTTAGTATGTAAATGCATGGAAAGAATCATTACTAAAGAGTGATTTTTTCACAAACACGTTATTATTTGTCTGTTTTACACTGTTTCTTTCGTGGTTGGTATACAGTCTTAAACATTCTGCAATGTACCTATATCTGGACAACCGAAATAAATAATGAAAATGCTGTTAACATAATTTGCCTTGATTTTAAGAAGTCCCACACGAATGTATTCTTTATAAATTTGAACATTTTGGTGTGAGAGATTCATTGCAGTCCTGAGTTCGTGCCTTTTTATCTGAAAGAGTATATCAAGTTAAATTAAAGATCAATTATCGTATGAATTTCTGGTTACTAGTGGTGGACTGCAGAGTTCTGCTATCGGTCCCCTGCTCTTTAAATTATAAATCAGCGATTATGCCCACGGTTTAACTATTTGCAGATGTCACCAAATTGTTTTCTAATCCACTATTATATTATGAGGAATCGATTCCGGATCTGATTACAATTGAACAATTGTGTTCTACTTGGTTTCTGGAACTTTATGTACAAAAATGAATTATTCTTTAAATAGGACAAAATATCAATGGTGTAAATATTGCCAGTTCTTTGAAAATTTTGAAATTTTGAGTTTTTAGAAATGAAGGTTACGATTTCGAGTCTCGTTTGGGGTTGTTATTTCGATTGACCTAAAGTGGAACCCTCATATTACGTCAATTGTCAAGAAGGGTAACCGAGTAATGTACATGATTAAACAATCCTTTGAAAATGTGTCTTTACAATTGTTTGGTACTATTTACAAAACCTACATCCGTCCCATGTTGGACTATGCGGCACCAATTTGAAAACCCTTTGCAAAAGACACTTATGCTCTTAAGCAAGTTTAAGGCAAATCTCAAGAATTTCTTCAGCAATTCATTTTCTGCACTATAAAACATGTCTCCAAATTTTGAGATTATGTAGCCTTCAAGTAAAAGAAATTTCGTGAGGATATGATCGAGACATAAAAATCTTTAAAGTGAAACGTACTTCCTAAATACGCTACCTCTTTTAATGCTTTTAAAAATTCTGTAGACTGATTTACTTTCTAGCTTATATTTTTTATTAATATTTCTTTGTTTAAACGGTTTTGCTACGTATACATAATGTAGTAATAATAATTCTCTTACGAATAATGCAAGTTTTTATTAAAACTAAAATATTCCAAAGTTTTACTTGAAGTATTTAGAGAATAAAGATCGTTTGACAACCCTGTTTTTTAAATTAGAGCACACATAGAAGATGGGTAAAATGGAATTTTATGGAATTTTAAATATTTTATCAAATCGGTACAAGCTTTTAAAATGCTTTTAAGGTATGTAAAAGTGAATTTAGAGTAAAATTGGTGAGAATGTGTATTTTATGTATCAGCAAAGCACTTATTTTTGTATTCACCCAAAAATTTAAGCACTTTTAAAACATGTTAGACTGTTAGAGAATACTATGTCAATTTAAGTTATAAACAAAATGAAAATAAAGTGAACTGATATTTTCGTTCATAGTTTTTACTAATCAAATATATGTCTGCAAATATTTTAAATTTTGACATACAAGGGTCTTATTTTTTAAAAAGAAAGTACTTTTTTAAATATATTCCGAAACCAATTAAGATATGCAAATTAAATTTGTTGAGTTTTAACGGGTTGGTATTAAGTATTTTCTGTTTAAATTGGCTTGCAATATAATTGATAGTAAGACACACAAACTTATAAGTGACAGGCAATATGGTTTTAGCCATGTCTGGAGTGATGCAATCCACCGCTATCAAATGGTATCACTAGACATCTCAATAGCAGTTGATCAAGTGTGGCATGGACCTCTCTTGAGCAAACTGCTCTTATACGGACTTTTGCCAAACCTTTGCAGATGGATATCCAAATTTCTCTCTAACAAGCACATCACAATTGCCGTAGATGGACATTCCTCTAACCTTTACAAGATTAATGCTGGAGTTTCCCAAAGATCGGCTCTAGCCCCTAATCTATTTCTTTTACACATTAATGATTTACTAAAAGCCACTAATAACCCGATACACGGTTTTGCAGATGAAAGCAACCTACACTATATTAAAGCACACCACCTTCCCATATGCCTTAATAATCTGAAAAAGGACAAAAGATCCTTAACGGCTTATTTTAATGAAGATTTGACAATTGTAAAAGAGTGAAGAAGAAATAATCTTGTTAATTTTAACTCTTCCATTACAAAGACATGTTGCCTATCCAGCAAGAGTCCAACATACGACTAATCGATCACAATGAAAGATCAGACACTAGTAGCAAGCGACTCCATTACGCTGGTTGGTATAAAGATCTCCCAGGACTCACTCTGGAACGAACATATTGCATTCATAGCACCTGCAGCAGCAAACAAGGCTTTTTTTTTAAGAATACGAAAATATTTCTCTCTTTTTAACTCCGTTACTCTTTACAAAGCTCAAATAAGACCTAATCTTAAAAACTATTCGCATATATGGGGATCAGCGCCTCCGTCAAGGATTAGAGTTCTTGATGCGATACAGAGAAGAGCAGTTCGACTAATAATCGACACCAGTATCTCCAAAAACCTAGCCCCATTGTCCCACCGAAGAGCAGTGTCTGATCTTTTTCTGTTTTATCGATACTTAAACGGATTTTGCTCAGAAGATCTCTGACCAGCCAGAGCAACGCGACGTGCCAACTCCATGCACCCTTATACTGTTCAATGTCAGACATCATCCGCAGGGTCTCCAGATTATTGAACTCCTTACTTTCCCATTTTTTTCCATTTGTCCTAACTTGCAGTGCTTAAAATCCCAAATTAATAAATTGCCTCTGCTCCAATAGATAATAGATGTTCTCGGTACATTTGTATTTAGGTCTAGTGCACAGCATTCCCGTTATCCTCCCTTTTTTATATTAATACGCGTTTTCTTGGCACTTTTTAGTCGTTTGCTGACTAGTTAGGACACAGTAAGGTAAATAATGGGTATCTAGCAAATTGGACGAAGTGTACTCTTTAAGATTTAATACTTTAATATTTCGTTAAAAAAATTTTAACATCTTTAGGAAGTTACTACAAATGTTACAAATTAGAATACAATAATAACTTGCTATGTTCTGATAATATTTCACTTACTTTTGTGAGGATGAAGCCAACGATGGAATATGAAGGATGAAGGACATAGGTGTTATGAGAATAAAATATGGAAAACAATCACCATAGTGTGTCAGAACAAGATCTGTAGTTAAAACTATTATTAAAATTTCTTAGGAGAAAATTCGATTGAAAACAATCACAACCGACGAAAAACAGATTTTAGGCTCAGACGCCATCGCCAGGTTAGATAGAAATAAACGAGAAACGTTCCTAATTTGTTTTTTTGGGAAAACGAAAGAACGAAAGCCAGGAGGTAGTGTGGTCAATACTTTTGATTTGTTACGGTCAACTTAATAAGTCGAGGTCAGCTTGCACTGAATATTTTTATATGGAACCAGACAATTGACAGAAGGGCGAAAGTTAGTTTAATGTATAATGTTTTTTACGAAATAAATGATATTATGGTTTTTAAATGGGTGTATTTTTTAATACCTACTTGGGTCTTATGAGATTACGTTGTTATAAATTAATCATTTGGATATGAAAATGGATATAGACTTTTAAAAATGAATTATTCAGTTATAGAGACAGAACTGATAGGGTCTTATCTACATATCATAAGAAACTATAAATTTCACTGAGATGTGGAAAAAATCTTAATAGAATCATAGTCCAAATTATGGTTGGTTTTGTTCGCATGTTCAGCTAGGGAACAACGTTCAGGGTGGTGCCTTACATCTTTTTTATGGAGGCTAATTCTCTCCTTAATAAATCTGGAAGTTTGACCAATATATTTCTGATCACATTGACAACAAGGAATGGAATACACCACATTAAAAGCTAGTTCTTTTGGGGACCTGTCTTTAAGTTTAGAGAAAATAGAGTAAGTTGTAAGAACTGTTTTGTTAGGTATTTTTACATTTAAATATGAATTTAAGATTCTAGATAGTTTTTGTGTAAGACCCTTAATAAATGGTAATAAAGCAAAAATCGTAAGTTAGTTGTCATTATTAACATCTGCAATAGGTATACCTGGATGTGGTTGTAAGTTATTGACATTATCTACATGGGGATTTTGAATCTTTTGGGGAGAAGTGTTGAACAAAATTTTTTTTAATAATGAGGGTATGTAAGAGTTGTCAGAGAAAAGGTTGTACAAATTCTTTTTTGATGAAAAATTTCATCAGATAGTTTGAGAACTCAAGCTTTCATTTGTTTCACAAGGTTTATCTTCATAGAGAGTTTATGGTATGAATTAAAATTCATGAATCTACCAGATGCGATCGGTTTTCTACACCAATCCACAAGTATCATGTTTCCTTGATTTCTCGTTAACTTAGTATCGATCCCTTTTTTAAATACTAGCAGTTGGGACGTTAGGCTGTCAACAATGTGTGCAAATAGAAAGCAGTGGAGGATATATCTGAAAAGCCCTCAAAAATTATGAATAAAGAAATAGCAACTTCTTCTTATAAAAATGAGATGACCGTTCATGATTTGGAGTTAATACGACAGAAAATGAACCGAAGCAGAAATAAAAATTTACCTAAATTGCCAAAAACAATGTCAGAGGTGCATAAAGCAATAGGTTTATTAAATCTTTTAACCAATTGTAAGAAAAATTTTCTGGTCGAAAACGATCCTGCAAATAATATAATTATTTTGGGATGCGACGCTAACTTAAATGTTTATCTGAAGCAGAAACGCTTTATATGGATGGACAAGTATTTATATTAAATTACAAAGTATCGAAACCAGACCAATAATTAAAAAAAACGGTTAGATGTGCAAAAACCTGCGTTTAATATCTAATAACCAAATAAAATATTTTTTTTATAAAACTGTAAATATTTATCTTTTGTTTGCATAAATGTTTTTAGAGAATAATTTTATTTAATTTTTTATTGTTTATAAAACAATAAATTTTATTTAATTTTGGTTTATTTGTAAAATTGTTTCTTTATTTTTTCGTTAAATAAAAAAATATTTTATATTTTGTTTTATTTCACACAGTGTTAGGTAGGGATCTGCTTAAGAGAGACCCACTTATCGCTTATCATACCTGCCACAATTTTAATTCTATAATCCAATGGTTACGAATTCAACTGTCGAAAGTTATGAATTCACCGGTGTCGATTTTTGTAAAGTTATGAATTGGTCTGTTTATATTTTGCCGAAAAAAGGATGCAATTAAAAGTTAGGTACGAATTGGCGCGTGGCTATGGCGTGCCCCTTGGTTTTGCCTGAATGCCAACTGACATTAAAAAAAGTAAAATAAAAACAAAGTCAAACACTTTTTTTTTAATTATTTACAGAACTTTTTGCCACTAAAATAAAAATAAATTAATTTGTTTAAAAATAGTCCTGGCTTATTTATTATATTAATTTTGATCAAGGGAAGTCTTTTAAGCCTTAAAATTTCATTCACTTTATTAAATGAATATCTTTTAATTTAGTTAAGAAATAAAAATTAAATTTTATTTTGTTAGTATTTAAACGATTAAATTATTTTTAAGCTTTTTACCTGAATAAATTTATTTTCTTATATTTCTTTAGCCGACCCCTTTCCAAACTAACTGGGAGCATAAATTAGTTTATTGCTTTGATTTTATCAGCGGGTACTTTTAAATTCTCCATAAGTTAAGGTACACTAAATGTAAACGTATTAAAATAAACCACGTAGTGAATGTCTCAAAAGTACAACAAACCAGTAATTATAAAGTAAGTCTCTGAAATTGTTTGTAAAGATCCAAATTTGACTGGACATCTTAAATCAACGAGTAATTCATATTTAAAGCGAAGAATTACATATAAAAAAGCTGTTTGAAAAGTTAAGTCACATTCGTTAACAAGTCAACAAAAATTTAATAGAAAACAAATTTCTTAGCCTAATTGAAGCGTTTAAAGCAGAATAAAACCGATTTTGTGCGTCGTTTTATAACTATGGCTAAGAATTGGATTTACTACCATGATCCGTAACTGAAATAATAACGTTTACATCGGACTGAAGCTGATTCTTCATATTTTAACATATTCACCTAATGCAGCCGTGGAGCAATATTTTGCAGAGTTTCCGGAAAATCATTACAGAGATGATATAAGACTACTGGAAGTTAATTATTAGATTAAATTTGTTTACGCTAAGGAAGATTATATTAAATAAAAAAAAAACAGTTTGATTAAAAATTACACATTCTTTAGTTTTTGCTTTTAACACTTTTTAATTAACCTGTAAATATAACTTTTAAAATAAAAATGTAAAATAATTAAATTGCTTATCTGGTTTTCAATATGGTTTTAAAAAGTTGAACTGACAGCTATTTCATTTATTTATTTTAGTCTTCTATTAATTAGGTATTAAAAAAAATGATAATAAAAGTAAAATTTATTTTAAATAAAAAAAAAATCAAGATACGCCTGACATCGGCTGGTGTGAGCCAGTACTCGCCCAACACGGATCTTCTGATTTCAGAAAAAGCAGAGCAGTCATACATTATATAATCTACTGTTTTTGTTTTTGTTTGCATCCTCTGCATAGCGGCAATTCTGTTAATTTCATCCTAAAGAGATGTTGTCGCAATTGGCAGTGACCTGTTAAGATAAAATTTTTTTGCTTTTTCTTCGCCAGGATGAGGTAATAAATCTCTGGTCATTTTACAATTCGTAGATTCATCCCAGTAATTTATAAAGTTTTGGTGAGAGAGTTGTTTGATAAGGTTTTCGACAATGTTAGCTTGGTAGATGGGCAAGGGCTAACATATTTGTAGCCCGCAGCTCTCCTTGATAAATTGTTGGCAATGCGGTTGCCTTTAGAGTTCCCATGTCCTTTGATCCAGCTGAGAGTGACCACGTTATTCTGGCTGGCCTCAGTTAGTGATTGGTGACATTCTAGTACTAAACTTGAAGTGATACGTGGTCCATTCAAGGTCAGAAGTGCTTGTCGGCAGTCTGTGAATATATTTACATTCCTGCCTGTAATATTCCTATTTATTAATTCTTTTGCAGCTATGGTTATGCCTGTTAGTTCTGACTGAACCACACTTGACAAGCTATACATAGCCCATTTTATTTTTAGATTCAAAGATTTAGAGTAATTACCAAATTCCACACTTTGTTTTGTTTTTGATTCATCCGTATAGGCGCTCAGAGCGTTCACTACGTTGGGGTCTGCTGTCTTGTTTGTTAATATTTTGTAGGATCTGTCAAAGACAAATCTTGGTGCAACGGTATCCGTGTCTGCCTGTAAGAGTGGTATCGCCTTTCTCGATTCCTTCTACAGACTGTCCCTATGGGTGCCAGTCCCTACAGTAGGTTCAATACTAACTGTGCGAAAGCGTACCATGGTCATCAATGCGACCTCCTTAACAAATATATTAAGGAGGGTGAGACCGAGTATAACTTCCATTGCGCTGGTCAGTGTGCTTCGCATGGGTCCTGTTACGAGAAGGCATGCTAATATGTATATGCCTAAACACACTTAAAACATGCGTTGTATTCCAGTTCTTAGCTATCCTGATACACAATTCCACCCGGAATGACAAAGAGACGAACAAAACAACGAAAATAAAAAAACTTTCTAAAAAGCTACGGACTTTTTAAAAAATTTTACTTTTTCTAAATGTTTTGCATTTTTTTATGCCTTCTCTTTATTTTTAAAAGCGTTCATCTGTGCAGAAGACGTCATTTTAACCGGTTAAAAAAAAGCTATTTTTTCTCAAAAAAGTTATAATACTCAATTAAAAAAAAATTAGAGGCAAAAAATTAAAATAAAATTATTCGCTAGTTTTTATTTGAGATATTTTCATGAAACATTCCTCTTTTTAAGTTTAGAAAGAGCTAGTTCCATTAAAAATTTAATTGTCTCTTGGAGAGCATGCACGAAAAGTGCATAGTTTTCAAATAATTTTAAAAAATTTGGAAAATGGATGTTTTCACATAGCTCTGAAAAACGCAATACTTAAAATGATAAAACCACTTTAACGCTCGACTTTCTGTCAAGGTTCCGGAGTAGAGGAGTCTCAAGCAATCGATTTTATCTGTGATTTTTGCATTGAAGGACGTCGTTAACTAAATTTTAATTAATTAATTATTAAGGCAAATTATTTGCCTATTAAAATACAATTAAACCCTTGAAATAAATAAATAAAAAAAATCTGTATTATTGTTCTTTGATACCAATTATTGGACATCTAGTATAAGGAAATTTTTTCCAAAATATCAAATTTGTTAACAAATACTTTTTGTCGATAAAATATAAATTGTGTAGTTTTTTTGTACTTTAAATACATAAATCATAAAGTAAACAGTTCAAACCTAATTTAAATAAAAAAAAAATAATTTAAAAGCAAGTATTTATATTACATTTTTCACAAAAAGTGTCCAATATTTGGTGCTTTTTTCGTATTTTTGTTGCAGTGAATTTCTCTTCTTAATAATAATAATTAAAAGCATTGTGCCCAAC
>CAXIIO010000638.1:44834-52334 GCA_964028335.1 Altica lythri | reverse complement strand
TACCTAGCTATTTTCATTTTATAGACTTAAAGAGCTAAAAAGAAAAAAAAATTGTGAACGTCAAAGGGGATATTAGGTATAAGCGCCAGAAAGATTTGAAGAAAAATGACAAAAATGAAAAAATGACGAGACAACCACATTCATTATGATTTGATTAAGTAAGTTTATATACATACATACATATTATGATAGTAAATAATTGTTTATACGGAATCTTTACGTTGAGTAAAGAAGCATGTTGCACGTTTTTGTTCATAAAATAATAATATTCAAAATATTTTAACACTTTCTTATACTTATTTTAGGTTTGGTTAGGTAGCCATAAAGGCCATAAAACCACTAGTCAAGATGGCTGATCTTTTACCACCAATAACAGATCCTTCGTAGACGTGAAAGAAACAAACTTAACTCAGGATTTTAAATTTTATGGAATATGCTATAAAATGCTACAAAATGAAATGGTTATCTAACTATCGAAGGCTCTTGTGTTGTGATGTATTACAATAAGGTAGATACAGCTACAAAATCACACATTCTAAACATAATGTGTGTATATTTTTAATATTGTTTACCTATTATTGAAGCAAAACTTCTTTAGGCACGACTAGGGGTAGATTCTAACGGAAGATTCTGATGGAAGTAACTGTATAATTTCAGCTATGGGAGGAGTTTAAATTTCCGAAATTTATTTATGAAATTTTCAAACGGTTTCAAATACATTAATGGTATTTATAGACTAAAATCTATGTTTCACATTTTAGTTATCATAAACCTATTATTTCATATATAAAAAAAATAATGATAACTTTCAAATTCCTATTTCTAATGAATAATATAAATATAACATCTCATTTTTTTTGTAAAGTATATAGGCAATAAATATGATTGAATTGTAATTAAATATTTATTTTCCGATACGTACGTCAACAAGTTTTACTTCAATCGCGCGTAAAGGTTACACGCACACTCTTTTTTTTTATTTTTTTTTTTAGATCTTTCGCCTATGTCGTAACGGCTACGCAGTTTTATTATATTTAGTCAATAAATAGTCAAACTAGATCCCAGAAGTTTGGAATTTTTAATTGGAAATTTTATCCTCTTTTGGGATTAATTTTCCAAATTTCTTTTATTTATTTTTTTAAGTTATTAACAAAAAACTTTCTTTTTTATCTTATTTTGTAAAAACAATCGCCATTTTTTATCTGCTAATTAATCTTAAAAAAAATATATTTACTAATGGGTGTTATCGCAACCCAGTTTTTTATCATTTTTTTTTATTTTTTTATTCGTTTATATCTTGTATTACGATTTTTCGTTTTTTCCCCATATTTACCAATTTTTCACAAGTTTTGCGATTTTACCGAATCTATTTTGTTTTGTTTTTTGGTGTTTTTTTTCGCTTGTATTAAATTTCTTATTCATTTTTCAATTATTAATTTTGTTTTTACATTTTTAATTTTTATTTTTAATATTTACAGTTTGTTATGTTGATTTTATCATATTTTCTCGTTTGTTTTTAATATCTTTTTTGTTTTGTAATATTTCCGAATTTGTCGTTTTTTCAAATTTCTACATTTAACGTTTATTTTTATTTTTTTTTAATATTTTCTTGTCTTGTTTGGTTATTTACCATTTTACTTAAGTATCTCGTTTTAACCAGGATTTTCTTTTATTAATTTTCCCTGTTTTTTCGGTTTCCCTTTTTTCAATTTGTTAGATTTTTCATTTTTTTTATTTTTAGTTAATTCGAATTTTTTTCTATTTTCCTATATTATATTTTCTTTCTTTTAATTTATTTATGGTTTATGATTATTTTTTTTTTAATTTTGTAGTTTTTACTACTTTTTCGGTTTTTTCCAACTTTCCTAATTTTTGTATTAATTTGACGTAACTAGTCAAGTTACGAATTATTTTTAAAATTTTTTGAATTTATTAATTTATAAAAACGAGATAAAATAAAATATAATACTATTTTGTGGTCTGCCTAGGTTTCCTGTTCTTAATATTTTTGATCTTCCTGGACCTCTTGTCACTTTCACTTTCTCTTTCCCTTCTATCTTCTCTTGATTTTCTTCTTCGTTATCTAGATTTATAGTTTCATTATCAGTATTGAAATGATCTTCTTAAATTTTATTTTTAGAATTTTTATTTTCTCCAACATCTTCCATAATTTCTATTTCAACTTCTTTTGTTAACAAATTTGGAATTTTTGCCTTCTGGTTTCTCTCAAAATGTTCTTTTAAAATTTTTAAATCTCTTGTTTTCTGCACTTTTGCTTTGTTGACTACTCATACTCTGTAGCTCTGTACTCTGTAGATTAATCAGAATATCCCAAAAATATACATTTTTCTGCCCTTGCTTCAAATTTGGTTTTATGCTCCTATTTTAAAATACATCCTTCGCTTCCAAACAATTTAAGATTTTCTATATTAGGTTTTTTAATAGTCCAAATAGCATAAGGTATTTTATTGTCAATAAGACTTTTAGATTGACAGAGGTAACATACAGTCGTAATGACCTTAGCCCAAGATTTTATTGAACGATTTGATTCTAGTAACATATAACGAGCCATATCTACAAGTACTCTATTACGTCTTTCAGCTACCCCTTTTTTCTGTGGAGTATGAGGGACTGTTAATCTGCGTTTTATGCGACATTCTTTTACTCGTCAATTTCATTGCTACATAGTTCACCTCTTTTATCTGTCTGTAAAAACTTGAAACGAGTATTTTTCTGATTTTCAACCATATGTTTGTTATTTTTAAAAGCAGACAAAGCTTCACTTTTTTTTTAAGAAATCTAACGTCACACCACCTGCTATTATCATCAATGAAAGTAATAAAATACTTATTTCTTCCAATTGATTCTGTGGACATTGGCCCCCAAATATCACAATGAATTATTTCTAAGATCGATGTGCTTTTTAAAGAATATTTTGGAAAAGTCGTTGGGTCAGGTTACCAGCAATACAAATTTCACATGAATGTAATTTGCCCTGTTTATCAAAATTTGTACCATCTATTTCATATTTTCTAAAGAATAACCTTAGATCTGTTTCATTCAAATGGCCAAATCTCCCATGCCATAGATTAAGTACTTCAGTATTGGCAAATCCTGCGAGTTCTTCCTTTTGTTTGATAAAATATAACTCATTTTCTTTATAAACATATAATTTGGGATCTCCTGTTTTATCCATGACTAGTTGTAGTGTGATTGTTGTAAAATATTTCTTACCCACCCCGTTAAAGGAATGGCAGAGAAATTTTTATACACAATATAACAAGAAAGAAAGAAGACAAATACATCTGTGAAAACCGCATTCGAATCGGATTAGTAGTTTTTATGTGATCCGTGCACAAACATACAGACAGACAGGCAGAAAAAAATCTAAACACATTTTTAGGTTCTATTTCAATGTACCCGCGACGCCGCTCGCATGGCGTGTTGATTTTTGTATAAAAATTTCTTTCCTCACTACGTTAAAGGGGTGGGGGGGGGGTTAAAAGTTTTATACACCAGATGTTAAGTTGAAAGAATACAAATACGTCTGTAAAAACTGCATTCGAATCGGATCAGTAGTTTTCATGTGATGCGCGCCCAAACATACAGACAGACAAACAAAAAACTAACCACAGTTTTGGGTTCTATATCGATGTAGTAACATCCCTCTTTAGTTATTTTTTAAATATCTTTAATGTACAGAATTTTCATTTCTACAGTTTTATTATATGTATAAATAACTGCATTGTCCCTTGTAAATAATACATCATATCCATGTTCTGTAATATTTGCAACAGACATCAAATTGTTTTTTAATTCAGGAATATAAAAAGTATTTTTTAGATTTAATAGTTCTTCAATAATATTTAATTTTACAGTTCTAATACCCAAAATATTGGTTGCAGATTTATCTGCTAAATTTACTGAAAATTTTGAAATGTTTCTTCCCGATTGCACATATGAGAAATACAGCCACTATCGAAGCACCATTTCTGATTATTTTCCGCAACTTCTTGTATAGAAAAATTGGCATAGAAACCCATTTCTTTATTTTTGACTGAATCAGCCCTCTGTATTTTGAGCATTTTGAGATCTCTTATAGAAACATTCACTTGCTTTATGGCCCATTCTTTTACAAACATAACATTTAAAAGGAAACGTTTCTCTTTTGTAGCTATTATTTGATGATGACGGTAACACTGGTAAATTTCTTGTTTGAAACTTGTTTTCGTTTATAAGAAATGTGCTAAAATCTTCTGATTTTTTTCTCTCCATTCTTACTTTACTTTCTTCTATAATTTTAATCTTTAACATTTCAGGTTTAGGAAAATCATCTCTGAATTCTATTGTAAATCTAAAATGTTTGTATTCTTCAGGCAAGCTGTATAATAGCATAATAGCTAGCAAATCATTATTTATTTCAACAGCCATATCTTTCAGCTTATCCACTGCATTAATAAATTTATTTATGTATTCACGAATTCGTTACTTTTTATTTTACTGCTGCTTCAGGAGAGTAGCTCACACAGGAGTCCTGTGTGAGCTTTCGTTGTTTTTGTGTTTTTATATTTCTTTACACATGTTTCCCCAACATCCTTTGCTCCCAAGTACCCAACACTTTTGCTAGCCAAGTGCAATACCCTACTTGGTTATGCCGCACTGATGACGGCTAATGAGCCAGAAACATGCATGTCTGCGGTTACCATTCCTACTCGTGGCCTTATTGATCCTTTTTGCGTACATGCCCAATAATTTTCCCCTTTTGTATATATATATATATATATATATATATATATATATATATATATATATTACTCAATTGTTATGTAAAAGCATCTATGTAATATTTTAGTCTTAAAAAAGACGAAAATAAACGTCGAAACGTCGGCGTCGGCAATTTATTAATAGCTTTTAATATTCTAATGCCTGTCCTAAACCCTACTCATATCATTCTGATTTAATAATAAAATTATGCTTTAGGTGTTCAAAATAACTATTACCAAAGATATAGAACATTGAATTAAGGTACTAATAAATATTTGCATCCTATTTAGCAATCGCCACTAATTAAGCTGTTTCGTAATATGAACAACTTAAGAAATATTGCAAAATAAAAAAGTTTAATTAAATTTTTCCGTGGTAGATTAAATGCAAATGAAAGAGTATAGATTCGAATGTAATTCTATTAGAACTTTAAATTAAAGCGAATTCTAAACCTACGTTGAAACACGTGACAAAGAAGTTAAATTCTTTGCTTTGGAAATATCCATAATTGTTTCTTAGTTTCGTCAGAATTATATTTTAAAAGATAGTGGATAATGTATATACTCTGAAAGATGGTATCCTTAAAGCCTTTTAATAATTAAATATTCATAGCAAGGTCGATTACACTTTATAATTTATGCATTTAAAAGGTATTTTCTAGAAACTCTTTAATGCTTCGTGAAAATTTAAATGGCTGTACATTTACAATGGACGATCGCGAACATAATTTGTTATTATATCAGAACAGGTTGGTAATATAGTAAACTATTATTTTGAGGTATCTCTCGCGGGATTTTTATAATTTTAGAAAGTAAAAAAAAATATATTAAATGTCATTAAATAAAATTGAAAAAATGTCGCAACCGGTAGGACTCGAAGCCGCAACCTTAACCCCTACGCAGTAATACTCTAACCAGTAAGCTAGAAATTATTAACGACGAAAATGTTAAATGCATTTATTTTTTACAGATGAAACTTCTTGCCCAGTTCTCAATACAATGAGGATTTCTTTTAACTACAAATTAAAGGTTAGTATTTATTTAAATATATATTAATGAAATTAACTCAAATATACACAATATTTGTATTACTAGACAAGAAACTATATTTTTTAAATATTATATATTTATTGTAATTGGCTTCGTCTGTCAATAAATAACAAAAGTGATTATTTAATAGATTTTCTTTAGAATTTAAGTTTGAAAATATTCCTAGTTTCTTTAACTTTAAATAATTTTTTGGTCTCGGTTTTCGTAACTCTGCAGCTTTGTATTTGTTAAAAGCGAAGTCCAAGCATTGTATAAGAAAAATAGGAATATAAAACATTATTACTGAAAAGGATTCTAATGCTTTGAGACAGCACTAAGAACTGTAAGATATCTTTGTTTATCAGTTTCTTTGAACTTTAACAATAACCTAAATTTGTGTGGATCTAAGAAGACATAAGTATATAACATAGAAAAAACCTTATGTGAAAAAAAATACTGAAAATATTTACGCAAAATTTCGTATAGATACTAACTCTTGTTGCACAAGAAAATTTAAGATAAAACAGATGTAGTTATTTTTGAAAGTTAAAATGTAAATATCAAGTAAAATTTAACAATGTTGTTTATTCAGTTTGTAAATAAATAAAAAAATATTCCAATGAAATGAATATCAAAATACACAGTGTCATACACATTGAATGATAACAGCTAAAAATAAAATATTTCTTTCTAAGTGTACTCAAAAAAACACTATGTGAAAATACATTTTTATTTAAAAAATTACAAGTTTGAAAAAAACATTTAAAATGTAGTTGTTTTTACCTTATAGCTTTTTCTATTAACTTGATTTAATTAACTACCACTGTTAAAATTTAAAGTTAATACAATTATTGTTATTATATTTTTTTAAAGAAAGAGACGACACTGTTACAAAATTATTTCTAGCAAGCACACTGGTAAAAACACTGTAGTTCTTTGAATCAAATATAACAAAATCCAAAATTTACAGAGAAATAAATGGGCACTTCTTATTTATCTTAGATATACAACAAAAGTTAAATTTTCATTAGTTGTATTTTCCTAATAATCAAAAGGAGATTGTAATAAAGTATAAAAACTAAATGCTACTTACTCCTTTGTACCACATATTTTCTTTCTATCATATTCATCAAGTACGTCTTTGTTTTCTTTTTTATTATCGTCACATACTTCAAAAATATAATTGTAGTCAGTAAACTTTTTTTTTCAATGTACTTTTTTACATGCTTTCTGTGGGGTTGACAATTGCCTCTGTATTTGATATATTTTTGTAAATGTTTGTGTGGTCGTTTTTATTGGTAATTTTGTTATTATTATTTTAATAGTTAGCTATTTTAATTTTTTTACACTGACCGTGTTGCAGCTAGTATTTTATTTTTTTTTGTTTAATTCCTTCGATTTATTCTCAATAATTCTCTACAAAGCATCGGCTAAGACAATAGTCGTGCCCCTTATATGGTTAATTTTGGAACTATATTTTTTCAAGATAAAATCTAATTCTTGTAAATTTAGAGAATTGTTTTTTTAACAAGAAAAAATGTATTAATGCTTTATAAGTTTTATTACTACCCTAAACATAGCTGGGTTTATATGTTTATTTTTCTATTGGTTATTCGCTATTACCAATAATAATAATATTGCCCAGCAAACAATTTTTAAAGCATCTGTTAATATTAAAGTATTTTGTCTATAATAGGTAAAAATGCAA
>CAXIIO010000638.1:0-44734 GCA_964028335.1 Altica lythri | reverse complement strand
TAATTTTATAATTAATTTATGGTTACTACCAATTTCAGAATTTAAAAGTTTGTTTCCTAACCTATTATCCTGTGTGCTGTGGATGTCTTGTCTGTGTAAAAGGTCCTGTATCGGTTGTGTGGAATGTTGGATGTGTGGTGGTAACAGTCCTAGTTTTCTACATTTTAGAAGGAAACATCTACGGTTATACTCCTTTGATAATTTGATATGAATTCTTGACCATGATTTCATTTTATCAACTGCCTCGGCTCCAAAAGTCAAACGAATCTCTTGGTAGAAACCCATACCTGAAGTTAAAACAAGCAAGAAGTCTTTGCTGACACGTTAAGAAATAAACGTTTAAATTTTATTGGGTTTGCAGCAATAAAAGATGAGATGTAGGCTCTTATAAATTTATTCCAAGCTTTCGGATATGGTTATATCCATCATCAGGGAGAAACTTAGTGAGATTGGCTCATCAAAGATGTTATAAAAGTTGATAAAATACATCACAATACATATTAAAATTTTTAAAAGTTTACAATTTGTTAAAAAGAAGTAAATAACACGAAAACTTTCCACCCAAAACACTGATAATATTGTTTTTTTTTGTTTTTTTGTTTTTTTGTTTTTTTACTAGCACAACTGGTTGTGCTAGTAAAAAAACAATATTATCAGTGTTTTGAGTGGAAAGTTTTCGTGTTATTTACTTCTTTTTAACAAATTGTAAACTTTTAAAAATTTTAATATGTATTGTGATGTATTTTATCAACTTTTATAACATCTTTGATGAGCCAATCTCACTAAGTTTCTCCCTGATGATGGATATAACCATATCCGAAAGCTTGGAATAAATTTATAAGAGCCTACATCTCATCTTTTATTGCTGCAAACCCAATAAAATTTAAACGTTTATTTCTTAACGTGTCAGCAAAGACTTCTTGCTTGTTTTAACTTCAGGTATGGGTTTCTACCAAGAGATTCGTTTGACTTTTGGAGCCGAGGCAGTTGATAAAATGAAATCATGGTCAAGAATTCATATCAAATTATCAAAGGAGTATAACCGTAGATGTTTCCTTCTAAAATGTAGAAAACTAGGACTGTTACCACCACACATCCAACATTCCACACAACCGATACAGGACCTTTTATACAGACAAGACATCCACAGCACACAGGATAATAGGTTAGGAAACAAACTTTTAAATTCTGAAATTGGTAGTAACCATAAATTAATTATAAAATTAGAGTCATTAAAAAGTTCATTAAAATCTGAAATTTCAAATTTAACTAATAGAGACATTTTTGATAATTTTTGCAGTTCACAACATAGGGCCTTTAACAGAAATTTTCATAGAACTAAAGAAAAGAACATCAAAAAATTAGATAACTTATTAAAAAAAGAATTAGATTCAAAACTTAAAACCAACCCTAAATGAATTAAAAATTTATCAGATGTTAATATCCCAGATGATATTATGAAGTTTCTGTCATTAGGTCCTAAGTTTAGTATCGAACCTCAGATAGGGAAGGATATTTCTATAAAAAGAATTTTAGCTGATATTGATAGCATTTTATCACAGGTTACTGATAATGATACCAGAATTATACTTACAGCAAGATCAGTTAATTGCATTACTAATTCTGTCAATAACTCAAAACTATCAAATTCAGTTTTTAATACTTTATTAACTAAAACTAAAAAATTCTTAAAAGATCACCCGAATTTGATAGTCACAAGATCAGATAAGGGCAATGTCACAGTTATTATGAATCAACAACAGTATCTAGAGCTCTCGTCTAATATTATTGACAGTGACACATCATACATTGAATTAAATAATGATCCAACTACAGCTATTGAAAACAAATGCAATAAATTATTAAAGTCTCTATTCGATAAGAAATGTATTAATGAAAACATAAAAAAGAATTTATCTTGCTATAAGTGTGTTTCTGGAAAATTTTACTCATTACCTAAAATACACAAAAACCCTTTAACTGTGAGACCTTATATTAGCTTCTATTGGTACACCTACGGAAAACATTGCTAGGTTTCTAACTAAAATATTAACTGATGCATATGATTTTGAAAATGAATATTACATCAAAGATTCTTTCCAATGAATACTAACTTTAATAACATGCAATTACCGGAAGGATACGTCATAGCCAGTTTAGACGTGGTGTCCTTATTTAGCAATGTTTATCTAGAGGTCTGTATACAAACGATTTCAAAAAATGGGAGATTATTTCTGGACATTGCAGTATTGATGCTGACACATTTTTCACTTTATTGACTTTTTTATTTGATAATAATTATTTTGCATTTAACAACAAATTTTACAAACAAACCTTCGGTACCCCCATGGGCAGTACTATTTCACCTATCCTAGCAAACTATGTCATGGATCATATACTTGACACAATCATCCCTGTCCTACCTTATAGATTACATTTTTAAAAAAAATATGTTGATGACATATTGGTTGCACTTCCTGGTATTGAACTTCATGATGTATTGTGGTATTTCAATAGTTACAACCCCTACATCCAATTCACGTTGGAATGTGAGGATGCTGAAGGTTATGTTCCCTTCTTAGACACTAAAGTGATACGTAAGGGTTCACTATTAGTTGTTGATTGGTACAGAAAACCTGTCAGCTCTGGAAGATACCTGAATTACCATTCATACCACAAGCACTCAATGAAGTTAAATTTAGTAAACGGAATGAAAAACAGAGTCCTTAGGATAAGTGACAAGTCCTTCCATAATAAAAACCTCAAAATCCTGTATAACCTGTTTATGGATAATTCATATCCGAGTACCCTTCTAAAGAAAATATTATTTAACTCATCTCATTATCTAAATAATCAAGTCAGTGAAGTGGAGGATTTGCAGTTACAACAAAGTACTGTGGTGCCTAGAAATAATCCCCCTAATGTACCTATTGTTAACTATGTATCTTTTCCATACATTAAAGACATCGCTCACAAACTAAACAGAATGTTCAACAGTTGTAATAACATCAAAATTGCATATAAATCTACTCTCACAGTTAATAAGGTTTACTCTAAAATCAAAGACAAAACCCCAATGCTATCCTTGACGGATGTTGTCTATGTCATTCCTTGTGGGGGTTGTGAGAAGGTATATATTGGTGAAACCTCTAGACGTCTAAAGGACCGTCTCACATCCCATAGGTCTGAGAATAGGAGATATCCGGAAAGGAGTGCATTGGGCTTACATGTATTAAACAATGATCACCCAATTGATTATAATAACGTCAAAGTGTTAGACCGTGAAAATAATACAGCTAAAAGGCTTTTTCTAGAAATGGCTTACATCTCCCAAAACAATAATGCAATGAATCATAGATCAGATATTGGTCACTTAAATGAAATGTTCTCTTATTTACTTATGTTAGACAAAGATATTAATAATAGAAACAATTCGTTAATAGATAGTCTTTAATTAATTAATACAAAATTCATTATATTTTTCAAAATTCATCATTTTTTCCAAATTCATTATATATTTTTCAAAAGTCATTATATTTTTAAAATTAAATAAACTCTAACATAATTATCATTAATCACAGTATAATTTTGTTAAAAATTACAATATAGCTGTAATATCCAACTTCATCAATTCTCAGAATTAATTGTTGATTAAAAATAATTTTGTGTGTTGCGGTTGAGATTTTGAATTTCCCTCTCTTGCTGACAGGTGTGAAGGTTAACATGATTGTTCTATGGTCTCATTAGCCAGTCACCATGTTGTATCTTCTTTCCACGTCCTATGATGCTTGAGTAGTGGGGTTCAAGGTGTTAATGTCAATATTCAAAATTATTTCAGTTATTGCCACCTAACGTTAGAAGGTCATGATTTAAAAAACTAACTGGTTGTGCTAGTAAAAAAACAATATTATCAGTGTTTTGAGTGGAAAGTTTTCGTGTTATTTACTTCTTTTTAACAAATTGTAAACTTTTAAAAATTTTAATATGTATTGTGATGTATTTTATCAACTTTTATAACATCTTTGATGAGCCAATCTCACTAAGTTTCTCCCTGATGATGGATATAACCATATCCGAAAGCTTGGAATAAATTTATAAGAGCCTACATCACATCTTTTATTGCTGCAAACCCAATAAAATTTAAACGTTTATTTCTTAACGTGTCAGCAAAGACTTCTTGCTTTTTATATATATATATATATAAATATATATATATATATATATAACGTGAAGTCAATCGTGGAGTTGCAGTCAACGTTTGGCCAAGGTAAGTAAAGAAAACTCTTTGATTTCAGTCAAGCTTTCGAATTTATTCAATTCTTCTTCAGGACATCTGTGGTGAAGAACAATTTTTATATAATAAAGAAATATTGTTACAAATGTGATGACTTACTAATCGTGAGGTTATAAGAGAAGCGACGAATTCCGTTTGACAACATTACACTAATAAAACATTTTAAAAATCAGGTACATCACTATTAAAATACATAAAAATATATACATTTACACCATAAAACTTATAATTTTGTTATTTTTAGCATGGAGGTTTGTCTGTAAATGATTGAATTTTAATGTGTCTTCAATTTCCTTTTTTTTTATCTGTGTGTTTTTTATATACTTATGGTTTTTATTTTAACACAGTAGGAGAGCAAAACATTTAGATGATTTATTTATTTAGATTTAATTATTATATCAAGTAAAATTCTGTAGTCATGAAATGCGGGATTTTAATTTTAAAAATGTATTTGTTAAATTTTATGAACGTTGTTGTGTTTTTATTTTTATTTATTTTAGTGTTATATTAATCTTTATGTTTGTAATCATGTTTTAATTTATTATTACTGTTTATTTATCTTTATATTTATATATTTAATTTTTTTTTTATTTATATTTATTTTTGAAACGACAGAATGTAACAATAAATATTACTCAGCCCTTCTATATCCGATTTTCTATTAATACATGTTTCCCTTCTGTCAATGTGTGTCATTTCTAAGAATAATCGTTTCTTAAGGTTCCTTTCCCTTTCTAAAATTTTTGTTTCTTCAAATTTAAAACTATGACCATTTTTAATTGCATGTTCAGTTAGTGCGCATGCTTTATATTTATTATTTTTAATGTCACTTTTATGCGAGATGTTCCTGCTGTGTACAGTTCGGCATGTTTCCCCTATATACACCCTTTCACAATCCGAGCAAGTGATTTCATATACTACATTTGAACTTTCTAAATTACTAAGCGGATCTTTGGTTCGGGTGTATAATCTAGAAATGGTTTTGATATTTTTCGTGCCTATTTTAAAATTTTCATAATTTTTGAATAGTTTTAAAAGTTTAGGAGTGAGTTGTGGGATATAAGGTAAAGAACCAAAAATTGGCTGTGAAATTTCATTAGACAAGACACCTCTCTCAATATCAAATGTTTGTTGTTGATTGAAATTATTGTTGTCACTTATTCTTGCAATGCACGTGGTACTAAAAATTAATTTATTTAATAATCCCAAAGGGTATGAATTATTTCAGTATTCCTTTTAATTTAAGTAAACCTTGGTTTTTAAATTTTGGGTGTGATAGTTTTAAAACCCTGTCTTTTAATCCCAGAATTAGGTTAATCTTAGTTCTTGGAGGGTGTTCAGAATAATATAACACTAAAATAAATAAAAATAAAAACACAACAACGTTCATAAAATTTAACAAATACATTTTTAAAATTAAAATCCCGCATTTCATGACTACAGAATTTTACTTGATATAATAATTAAATCTAAATAAATAAATCATCTAAATGTTTTGCTCTCCTACTGTGTTAAAATAAAAACCATAAGTATATAAAAAACACACAGATAAAAAAAAGGAAATTGAAGACACATTAAAATTCAATCATTTACAGACAAACCTCCATGCTAAAAATAACAAAATTATAAGTTTTATGGTGTAAATGTATATATTTTTATGTATTTTAATAGTGATGTACCTGATTTTGAAAATGTTTTATTAGTGTAATGTTGTCAAACGGAATTCGTCGCTTCTCTTATAACCTCACGATTAGTAAGTCATCACATTTGTAACAATATTTCTTTATTATATAAAAATTGTTCTTCACCACAGATGTCCTGAAGAAGAATTGAATAAATTCGAAAGCTTGACTGAAATCAAAGAGTTTTCTTTACTTACCTTGGCCAAACGTTGACTGCAACTCCACGATTGACTTCACGTTATATAGAACCAGTCACTATACCATTATTCGTATATATATATATATATATATATACAAAATTGTGTGCAAGTAGGTGCTTGCGTGAGAAAAACATGAAAATGTTACTAAGTTCAATTTCACAAAAACAATTTCCTCACTGAATATTGAAATACGCCATCATGTTGGCACGCTTGTCTTTGCCTTTTAATGTTGTGTCGGGATTTTCATAACGAACCACCCGAGGTTGGTCATCTTCATTTGGGATGCTATCAAGATCCCCATAATCAAAGTCATCCTTTAGATGCTTGGCAATGTTGTGTAGCACAGCGCAACTGACTACCACTTGTGGAATATTGGTTAATAACACACAGTTTCCCAGGAGTGGCAATCTTCTTTTTAACTGGCCAAAACACCTTTCTATTATAACCGTTTCTCTAGCATGGATTAGATTAAACTTTTGTTTTTGACGCGTTCGTGGAGGCTTAAACAGTGTAATTAACCATTGCGATAAACCGTATCCTGACTCCTAAAAGACAAACTGCTCCATCATACTGTGACGCGATGTCTCTGACATGACTATTCCTCCACACTCTGCCGTCGTGAACACTGCCGGGCCACTCTGCACTAATACTTGTAAACTGTTTCAATGCATTGCATGTTGCCTGGACATTTATACTAGGATATCCTTTTCTACAAATATACTCATTACCGTGCAGCCCAGGCTTTTCTATCTCAATTTAAGTACAATCAAGGGCACCAATTACAGACGGCAAACGAAAATGTCTCTGCCACAAAACTTTAGCCTCGGTCATATCTTCAGCTGTAGTTGGAAACCGTATCCAATTAACTGTTCTTTACAATTACGTTCGTTTATTCCAGAGCAAACAGAATAAATATTACGTTGACGAATAGGCATAAACTCACCATCAACAACAAACTGTGGACTGAGCACAAAAGTAGTAAATGCTAGGAAAAACTCTAGCATGCCCTAGACCAGGCTTGAAAATATCAAAGCATATGCTACAGAACAATTTACTTCAAAAGTTTTATTTACACCATTTTTTAAGCATTTACTACTCGTCCGGGAAAACTCTAGAACTTACTAACCTAGCAAGTGCTAGTGTGTTTATTCACACAAAACGTACCATTTACTTAGGAAATCCCTAGTATTTGCTTATACTAGTTTTTATTCACATTACTAAATATGTTTAACTGGACAAGAAAAACTTTTCGAAAATGTTTGAAACTTTCCAAAAATTATTTAATGCGAAGAATAAACTTTGCTAATGTTGGACACTTTATTTATTATAGCAGGGGTTTTTATTATTATTAGGTATGTTAATAAGAATATAGTTTTAAATTTTAGAGACTATAACTAAATTGATTAAAATTTAAAATCATTGATTGCAGACATTCATACAATTTTTTAAATTTTCTGATCTTAAACAGTTTATATATGAAAAATATATTGCAGTGGTTAGAATATTTTGTTTAGTTATTTTAAGTATACCTACTTTTTATCAGAATCTTAAATAAGAAATTTAATTGTGCAAAAATTAAATAAATTTTTATAGTCATTTTCTGACATATAAACAATATCAAAACAATTAATTTCAACTATTAGATTTAACTTAATTATATAAAACAACCAATTAACTAAAATTAACTCTAAATTTTAAATTTTAAGATAATAAAACGGTAACAGGTACATACAATAAACATTATAGATAATGGTACGAAAATTAAGCAAATCCTTACTAACGTAAGTACCATGAAGGCACCGTCAGGTGGCGCAGTTGTTATCTCATATATTTAAAGGATCAATTCTTACTTAATTAAGTACTATGACGCTACCATGAAATGGCGAAGTTAATCTAATATATAAAATTCTCGTTTCACGGTGTATGTGGTTGAATTTCCCCGAAACGGCTTGACCGATATTCGTGAATCTTAGCGTGCATATCGGCTAGGGTGGCGAATCGGACAACATCCATTTTTCAACCCCCCAAATGACGCGGTCATGAGGTAACGGAAATATTAGTTCATATATTTAAACGAGTAATTCTTACTAAATTAAGTAGGTACTATAACGCCACCTTGAGGTGGCATAGTTGATATTTAATATGTTTATTCAAGAAAATACAAAATAAAGCAAACAAATTTGTAAAAACTGTATATACTATAAATATACTATATGTATAACTAACAAACTGACAACACCTCCTGACAGTGACAGTGACAGTGACATTTGTTGTTTAGTTTCCCGCTGTAGGTTAATTAATGCATTGATATAACTCTCTATCAAAGTTTGACATCTACGTTAGGTAGACACCCAGTAGATGGCGGTGTATTTTGATTTCTGGATTATTCACTTAGAGAGGAGAAAAATTTAAAATCAATTGCTTTGACAGATAAATGAAAAAACGAAAAACTAAAGTAAACTCGAAAATAGCATAAAAAAACAGAAGAAATTGCTAAAAGAAAAAAAAATAGGAAAATACTTACCAAATTAAGTACTATAACGTCATCGTAAGGAGGCGCAGTGATTATCCCATATATTTAAACGAATAATTCTTACTGAGTTAATTACAATGACTTCACCCTAAGGTGGCGCAGTTGATGTCTCATCTATTTAAACAAGCAATTCTTTGTAAATTACTTACTGTGAAGCCACCGTTATGCGGCACAATTAATATTTAATAATTTTAATCGATAAATTATAAAATACAACGAAAAAATAGTGAAAACCTGGAAACTTCCGAGAAATTATGATAAAAATACGAAAAACAAAAAAAAACTTTAAAAACCAAAAAAAAAACAAGACAAAATCGTAAAAATTTAAAAAAATGGAAAATAAGAAAAAAGCGGTACAAAGTTCACCAGGTCAGGTAGTTTTTATAAAAAAAAATTATTAAAAAGAAAAAAAAAATTAATATACATATAGAACAATTTTTAAGCCATGAAATTAAAAACTAAATTAAAACAGATAATGGATGGGTCTTGAAATCGTTAACATTTTAATTTGATTGATCTCTAAATTCTACCCATTAATCACCTGTCCCGCTAACTTAGCTTGCAAGATATTTAATAAATTTACCAGAAAAACATTATTTAAACGCTATAATTTTTGGGTTAACAAAAATTAGAAGTTTGAATTAATACAAAGATTCTCAATAACTAGGTATTCCTTACCCTCTAACCACATTTAAAATTTTTGAAAAAATTTTAGCGTCGAAAACTGTAAGAACAACTTTGTATAGTTAAAAAAAAACTAAAAATGTTGATTCTTGATCTTATCCTTCTAACAACCAATTAGGTGACTTGTGAAATACATTCCTTAAATGTATGAAAATTAATTTTAAGAACATTTTTCTTCTCAAAACAGTGAACAAGGCTTCGTATAGACTAGAAAAAAAAACATTACTGTTTTTTATCTTGGCTACTCTTCCAACTTCCAATTAAAACTTTTTCCGCTAGCCTTACTAAAATCTAGCAAGATATTTAATAACTCTCCATAACACACTCCAATATACTTGATCTATACTCAATAAATTTTGACTTGAAAAACCTAAAAGATAGTACCTAATGAAATTAAGTCCTAAAAAGCTGCCTCACACCCTAACCACCCTTAAACGTTTGACAACGAATTTTTTGCTTTAAAAGCTAGAAGAACGCTTCCAACAATCTTAACAACTGTAATAATACATTTGAAGAGTCACATCTGTTATTTAGATTTTAAGTTGTATTTTAAAATATAATTTACCATCTGCGCCTAACAGATCAATTGAATTATATTTGTATAGTTACATATTTCGATATATGTTAAAGGTTAAGTATTTTAATTGAATATTTAAATATAAAACTGAATTACATTACAAAAAGTTTTTTACCTAGAGATCTTTTAAAGTATACATTTTATATGCATGATTTTTAACGTTAAAACGTCCTAAAAGGCGTTATTTTCCTAGCCAGCACAATAGGTCGTAAGTTACTTTATAGAAGTAATACCAGTCTTATTCAAACATGTAGTTACGGGCGCCAAAGTACAAACTCCACAAATTATAGTCAAACACATGTTTTTAATGGTTTATTACAAATTTGACCAAAAAAAAAAAAAACCAATAAACAAAATATTGTAAACTTGAATATTATATCAAAAAAGATTATTTGTGATAATTAAAGTTTTAATTATTATCTTTAATGGTAATCTGTTGAAATCCTTGAATGGACTTATACAGTGAGGTCCAAAAGTAACGGATAAATTCATTTTCTCCGTTAATGAGCGTGTAAAAAAATCCTAAAACACGTCAATTTATAAATTTATAATGACACTTTATGGCGCTAAAAAACCACTCTCCACTTCAAACCCCTTCCCAAGGGATGAGAGCACCCCATTTTTTTAAATGGCATAAGGGGTCATGTGATACCTCGTTTGAAAAGCATTTTATTGCCTGTTCAGCAATGTAAAAATTTTTAGATTTCATTTTTTTATTTTCAAGGAAATTCGGTTTACAATTTTTGAATGTGTTACTTAAAATGCATTGAAACGTGTAGTATTTATATGCCAAGCATGCCTACTAGATTATTTTATTATTAGAAAATTTAACTGTTAACTACCTATTACAGTATTAAATATTGAATTTTCTTGAAAATAAAAAAAAATTAATTCGATTTACAGTTTTGGAATGTGTTAGGTACTTAAAATGTACCTGAAACGTGTCGTATTGATATACCAAGCATGCCTACTATATTCCTTTATTATTAGGAAATTTAACTGTAACCACCTATTACAGTATTAAACATTGAATTTTCTTAAAAATAAAAAAAATTAAATCTAAAAATTTTTACATTGCTGAATAGGCAGTTAAATGCTCTTTCAGACGAGGTATCACATGACCTCTCATGCCATTTAAAAAAATGAGGTGCTCTCACCCCGTGGGAAGGAGTTTGAAGTGGGGGGTGGTTGTTTAGCGCCATAAAGTGTCATTTTAATTTTATAAATTGACGTGTTTCAGGATTTTTCTTTTACACGTTTATTAACGAAGAAAATGAATTTATCTGTTACTTTTGGGCCTCACACAATATCTATTCTATGGGGATGATTTTTTCTTTTAAAACTGTCATTAAAAGTAACACTTTTAATGATACCAAACAATGTTAAAATTGATTGTTTACATGGCAGCGTGTTAAAAATATTTTTAACGCGCTTCAGTTTACTTTTAACACGGTTTGGTTTACTTTTAACACGGTTTAGTTTATTGTCATTGCAAATTCGCCCATTTCATTATCAAAATAGGGCAGTTGTACAAAAAACATTGTATGGTATTTGTGTTAAAAGTGATTTTATTTTGTTCGTGAAATTGTTCAATTCGCTCCGCTCATTTCACAAACTTTTTCACTCACAAAATAAAACATCACTTTTAACACTCATATCATAAATAACTATTTTTCTTTTCTCCACATAATGGCTAAAACTTATCCATTCTAGTTATGATTCAGTAACTCGGCTGGACCTCTTCGAATAAATTTGGAAATGCCCTTAATAGATGCGAATTATCAATAATCGATCCTTTATTGAATTTAAAACCAAGTAGAATATCAGTTTCTAGCCAAATCAGATTTTTTAATTTTATTAAAAGTAAATTAAGTCTTATAGCACTTGTAAAACTGGTCTTTAAAGAATAACAAAAAACTAATGTTTGGCTAAATTGAAACTAAATATTTGATTTTGATTAGTATCACTGAAATATCACCCTTTTGTAGAGACGCACAATAAATAAAATAATAAAAGGAAAAAATATTAAAATCGACTAACTTGTATTTCGGTAACAACAGTCTGGTAAAATTATACATAATACAAATCACTGCATTAAGAGCGTTCTACAGAATGACCTAAATAAGTGCTTGAATTCATTTTGAAATGCGCATAGCTTTGTAAAATGAGTACCTATGTATCAATATAGTTGTAAGAAAAATAAACAGATTCTTGTTAACGAAACAAACTTTTATGTAAACAGTCAACAAAAATAATATTTCAGTTTAATAATTAATAAAAAAAATATGACAAAATGTCCGTTTTCTAAAAATAGTTCACAAATATCTTAAATGGTCAACGCATGTCCACTAATTGCATTTTATACCATATATGTATTACTCTATATGTTTTATACATCATCTCCTTGTTGTTCGGTTACGTCCTCTTCCACATACGTAACATCTCCCACATGACGTTGTACTACTCACTTGACGTTGTCCTAGTCACTTGCTGAAGCTCAGACTCTGGAGCATTTATTAAAATCTTTGCTCGTCTTGGGATTTTTTTGGGAGAATCTGAATAGTATACCGGTGTGAAATTTGGGGTTTTATGACTTTACAACTTAGTTTTTGTAAAAGTCAACTCTTCTTGTTTTCTTATTTATTGCTATAGCATGATAATTATAGATACATAGGGAATTGATGGCGTCTATTTATAAAATATTATTAAACAGCACCATCAGTCATCTTCTGGTATTAATTACGAGCAACATTTTTTTTTACAAAGCTGATCTACAAGATCAACGTCTACTTTGATCCTGTTAGAAAAAGACACAAACTCCGGTTTTTATTTGAGATTGGGAGAACATTCTATTACGTCATCAAACTGCATGCTAGATAATAACAAAAATACTGACGAGGGTTTGGAGCATTTAAATACTTTTGTACAATCGTTACCGGTTATATTTTTATTTGAACCTTTTACGGGTTCTATTAGGCGTAAAACAATTTATTTCGCGGAGTTACCTACTTGCTAAGGTCCGTCATGCTTTGCTCCAACGTATGGTTCTAGATTGATCGTATGTACTGTATGACTATCAACCAAAACAAAAACCTTCAAACCATACTTTGCAGGTTTGCTTGGAATGTACTGGCGAACAAAACATCTGCTTCTAAACGCAAGTAACTGCTCACCGACTGTTAGATATTTGCCAAAAGTGTGATACTTTTGGCAGTTGTTGTTAAATATTCTTATTTATCAATTTAGTTAATTAGAAAAAACTGCTACTAACGAAATTTTAGTAATATTTTTAATAATGTTTGCACTGTATCCATCTCCGTGTTCTACTGTGAGCTCCAGTAGAAATGCGCCCTGCACGCTGGGCTGATAGGTGTGACTGTGAACCTTTGGCAGTTCCGTGTGTTCCCCAAACAGCATACTTTGAACATACAATTATGCTACGTCCATACCCATATCCAGTCCAAGTGTATCCATCCTCTTGGTCACGTAGGGTGTATTGTAAATAGTATTATAATATTAATAAAAAAAAACATGTGCGTCTCATGACGCTCGACAGAAGTGATAACTTCAACTAATCCAAGTTGAACTATTTAATATTGAAATTTTTTAAATTGAGAAAAACTTTGCCTATTACTTAAATTTTATGTCAATAATATGATAATGTGTATAAATTTAAAAATTTAAATATTTTGAAAATTTTGAAAATTCTAAAAATTTTTTATCACTATAACTTTCACTAATTACGATACAAAAATTTTCTACTATGAGAGTTTGAAATTTCTAATCAGTCGCGTAGTAATTCGCAATACAGCCACCCTTTACGTGGAACGGCCTGATTATTTCAGCAGAATCGGATTTCACCTATTCTTCCATTTTTTTGTTCAACATGTATTGACGTTGATATTAAGCACTAGAAATTTTGACAGGCTTATCACAATTATCATTTTGTAATCTAAGTTTTTGATCAATTTTTTACTGAATAACACAATTCTTACCGTAATTTCCGTTAATTAGACCTACAACTTTATTTAATGTTTACCACGAATAAACTCCTTTAACCGTTTTTTTATCACTATAACTTTCACTAATTACGATACAAAAATTTTTTACTATGACAGTTCGAAATTTCTAATCAGTCGCGTAGTAATTCCCAATACAACCACCCTTTACGTGGAACCGCCTGATTACTATTTAATACACACTTAAAACTTAAATTGTTATCCTTATTATCAATTATAACATTAATAACACAGTTTATAATCAAATTTTATAAGATTTATCACAAATGAAACCACTAAAACACGTCTTTTTTATGCTTAAATTAGGCTAATCAGACTGTCATTTCATTAGATTTATATACGAAGATATAGAAAATAACCTAATTAGTATGATATTAAATGAATATAAATATTTATTAATTAATAAAAAGTAATGAATTGTATTTAGTGGCAGATTAATACCGTATAACACGGTAAATTCAAATATACTTAAAACTTACATTGGGAAATGCATAGAAAGAGAGAGAGAAAGGATATTATTATGTTTCACTGCGCCTGCGTGTAACAACGACAAACAACGCGTTATGATAAACGCTTTTTGAAGCGATAACTTCTTATGGGAGGGTTACTCATTTTTAGCGTAACGCGTTGAAAAAAGCGTTTATCATAACGCATTGTTTATCGTTGTTACACGCAGGCTCACTGAAACATAATAATAATAGAAATATTAATATTAATACAAATAACTTTATATATTTATTTATTTATTTATTAAAGTGATAACTTCTTGTGGGCGCGTAAACTGATTTTACCGTAACGCGTTGAAAAAAGCGTTTATCATAACGCGTTGTTTATCGTTGTTACACGCAGGCGCAGTGAAACATAATAAAAGCATTTCTCTCTCTCTCTCTATGCTCTCCCAACGTTAGTTTTAAGTATATTTGAATTTACCGTGTTATACGGTATTAATCTGTCACTAAATACAATTTATTACTTTTTGGAACTAAACTGAACTGAACTGAAAAAAATGTAATAGTAAAAACCGTAACGAAAGACCCGTCAAATGAGACGTGTATCAAATACATTCTGGAAGTTATTATAGGTACGTAGGTGGTTCGGTGGTCCATTGGTAGAATGCTCGCCTGCCACGCGGGCGGCCCGGGTTCGATTCCCGGCCGATGCAAACTTTTTTATATATATCTCTTAACTTTTCCCTTTTTTGGATTTATTTACTCATTTATTCAAATAACAGGTTGTCTAAGAAGAAATGACAGTCTGATTAGCCTAATTTTAGCATAAATAAGACGTGTTTTGATGGTTTCATTTGTGATAAATCTTATAAAAATTGGTTATAAAGTGTGCTATTAATGTTATTATTGATAATATGGATAAGAATTTAAGTTTTAACTGTGTATTAAATAGCAATCATGCCGTTCTACGTAAAGGGTTGTTGTATTGCGAATTACTACGTGACTGATTAGAAATTTTGAACTGTCATAGTAAAAAATGTTTGTATCGTAATTAGTGAAAATTATAGTTATAAAAAAAATTTCAGAATTTTTAAAATTATCAAAATATTTAAATTTTTAAATTTATACACATTATTATATTAATGTACATAAAATTTAACTAATAGACAAAGTTTTTCTCAAGTTAAAAAATTTCAATATTAAATAGTTCAACTTGGATTAGTTGAAGTTATCACTTCTGCCGCGCGTCCTGAGACGCACACGTTTTGTTCAACGCGTTACGCTAAAAATCAGTTACCATCCCATAAGAAGTTATCACTTCAAAAATATTTTTTCCTATTTCTATCTCTTATAATATTAAATCTAATACATCTCCAGAAGAATCAAAATCGTTTTTTACTTATTGTCAAATAGCAGGATTCTATCCCATTTTCGGTTACATTTTCACACAAGTTGCTAAGACTTTTTCTAGAACAACGTAGTGAACCTATAAGAAGAAGCAAACCAATAAAAACTTTTATTTCAACAGTATCTGTATTCCTTGAATTATTTACTTTTACATTTTTAATAAAGAGATTTATACAATATGTTGTAATTCCAAGAATAGCGTCATCAAATAACACTTCAAAAATAGCTATTTTATTTATTTAGCGTGCCTTGTTTTTTGGCCCAGGGAGATGAATAAGATATTACATGCTGTAGTTTTAATATTCGATGGCTTAAGAGGATGTAATTTTCATTTGTCCGACAAAAGTCTTTTTACGTTCTCATTACTAGTGTCATCTTCGGACTCTGGTTCTGTTCAGAATTGAATGATTTATATTATATTTCCCATTCTGGTGGCTACTGTTATCAGATGAATCATTATCACTTTCATCACTGCAGAGAAGATTATACCATTCCATCTATTTCTTTGGATACCTGCTAGTCTCGATTTTTCGTTTCTTCTGTTCGGACATCTTCTGGTTATTTTTTAAGCACTAAACTAACACAATATATTTTTGAAAGTTTTTAGAAAGTACACAAACAAGAATAAATTAAATAATATTCTTGTTTTGCATTCTTTCTAAAAACTTTCAAAAATTTTTAAAAATCTCATGAGAGATATCTCAAAATAATCGTTTACTTAATGAACGCAATATATATTACACTATTAGCAAATATGTAATATAAATGTAAAAATAAATAAATATATTAATAATTAATCTCAAATACTAAATGACATGTATCGTTTAATATCCAATAAAACAATATTCACAACTGTCTCAAGTCAACTGACCGAAGAAGTAGAATTATCAGATACTATCTTATCCGGCGTACTTCGTTTCGCCTAACAATTAATTTTTTTTTTCATTTTCCGCTTTTCCCAATTTTTACGCGTTTTTCTTGTTTTTTTTTTTATAATTTTAATACTTTTACTACAATTTTTTTCTTTTTTTTCTTTGTAGTTTGTAATTTTTATGCTTTAGTCCCTTTTATATTTTTTTTTCAATTTTTACATTTTTTTACAATTTTTGTGATAATGTTATTTTATTGTTTTTTCTGTTGTTTAACTTTTATCCATTTTATTTTTTCATCTATTTTTTTTTTAATTCCTCTTTTGGTTTTTTGGTGTTTTCCAATTTTGCCAGTTTTTCATCTTTTTCTGTTTTTTCATTTTTTTTTTGGTTTATCACCAATTTTTTGATAACTACTTGTTTTACCCACTCTTTTTAGTTTCTTTTACAATTTTTTAAGTGACTGTGTTTTTTATCGTTTTAATTTTATTCCTTTTATTTAAATATTCAAATAACAGTTCAAATAATTTTATAATTTCAATACACGCAAAAAATAATTTGGATAAAACTTTTTGCATTATTTGTGTACCAATAGAGAATCAAAATATTTTTAGAGCAACACAATAGGTGAGTACAATGGCAGATGGAATTTTTGTGAAAAGCTTTTAAGTTCAGTTTATACTGTATTGTCTGCTTAAGCTCGCAATTTCTTTTTCAAAACACTTTTCTATTGACACATCCGAAAACAATATAACATTCAAAGGAAACATAAATTGAAATTTCAATTCGTTTATTAAGGCAGACAAAGAAAAGATTTTTCTTATCACTGGTTTTATACAATGATTTGAATACTTTGAATGTAGTAATTAATAATTATTGCATAATAATATACTTTTTTAACAAAAAGGTTTTTTTTTTTAACAGTGAATAGATATATTTCATTTTCTTTCACTAATAATAGATAATAATAATAGATACATAGTTTAGGTTATAGAATGAAAAAACATTAGACATAAAAATCAGGTTGGTTAAAATTTTTTTAACTTCCCGCTAAAAAAAATTAAATTTTTTTTTAAAATCGGGAAGTTATTGGTTTCACCCCGTTTTTCGAAAATCGAGTTTTCATCGGATCTCAACGTTTTGAGGTCTTAGGAACCTCCCCTGACTATTTTTACGAGGGTGTCTGTATGTCTGTATGTACGTGTGGATGTGTGTGTGTGTGTGGATGTATGTAAACCTCTTATAACTTTTGAACGGCTTGACCGATCGGAATGAAATAAAAAGCATTCCAAAGAGTTCCATCTAACTTAGATTCCCTGTAAGTTTAAACCGATTCGAGCCGGTAGATTTCGAGAAATTTTAAAATAACCGAAAAAAACAATTGGTAAAAATGATGTTTTTTGGGCATATCTTTTTAGCTATTGCATCGATCAATTTCATAACCTAATCAGCTCTTAAGCTTAAAAAGCCACGTCGAATGCCGTTTTGCAAATTAAAATCGGTTGATTCGTTCGTGAGATATCGTTGTCGAAAAATTTCAAAAAAAGTGTTTTTTTTTCAATAACTTAGAGATTTTTTGACTAACCGATTTTGCACTCCCGGTAACGTTTTTAGGTCTTAAAAAACTACGTCGAGTGCCATCTTGAACATCAAAATCGAATAAGGCGTTAAAAAGTTATGGCTTTTTAAACATTTCAAAAAAAGTCAAAAACGTCAAAATACGTGACGTTACTATAGCTTTGCGGTTAAAACTAGCGGGAAGTTGCAAGAATGGCCTTTAAGGTCAACCTCTTTTCGAATTTTTTTTAATTGATATAACCTCCCTCAGCTTAAACACACTTATTTCAGTGATCTTCCTGTAAATTTATATCATCTTTTAGGTCAGTAAAAATAGCATTTAACTTTGCACTAAATTTCCGATCCAAATTTCTTTTTTTATAAGGTTTCAGATAACTTACTGAGTATAAAATCACAAAATGCTGACAGATCCAGGTGACGCTAGAGGCGCCATCTTGAAAAAACGTTTTCGGCCGATATCTCGGAAACTATACACTTTAGAGCAAAAGTCACAAAGACCATTATTATAGAAAATAAAATTTTGCATCTTTTGTTTTCAGCAAACTTTTTTGTAAAAGTTACCGTTTACGATTTATGGCCCATTTAATGAACCAATCTTTCGATCGCAGCCAATAACTCTTGAAAGATTAGATTAACCAATAAAATGCATCAATCCATTTTTAAAGATCCATTTATTCTCTACAACTTTTGTTTTAAACTTTTTTTTCTAATGTCCATAGTTTTTGAGTCATAGGACGTTTTATGTTGGACTACCGAGCGAAAAGTTGAAAATTTCAAGATACGCATAGAATATTATAGTACAAATTCAATAAATAAAATAAAAAAAATATCCCGATTGTTTATGTAGTTAACAAAT
Organism: Altica lythri; assembly: GCA_964028335.1. Classification (NCBI taxonomy): domain Eukaryota; kingdom Metazoa; phylum Arthropoda; class Insecta; order Coleoptera; family Chrysomelidae; genus Altica; species Altica lythri. Next base: position 25,586 of record CAXIIO010000638.1, on the reverse strand, counting down.
AATAGTTCAATTCCTTACCTGCAATAGTAACAAACATTTTTTTATTTTACTTAATTATATTTCGCTGCCGCGTCACCCGCCGAGCGTCGACATTTCTCCATTAAACGTTCTATAACTCAAAAAGTATAGACATTAGAAAAAAAAGTTTAAAACAAAAGTTGTACACAATAAACGGATCTTTAAAAATGAATTGAAGCATTTTATTGATTAATCTAATATTTCAAGAGTTTTTGGCCACGATCGAAAAACCGGTTCATTAAATGGGCCATAAATCGTAAACTGTAGGTTTTACAAAAAAGTTTACTAAAATCAAAAGATGCAAAATTTTATTTTCTATAATAATGGTCTTTATGACTTTTGCTCTAAAGTGCTTAGTTTCCAAGATATCGGCCGAAAATGTTTTTTCAAGTTGACGCCTCTAGCGTCACCTGGATCTGTCAGCATTTTGTGATTTTATGCTCAGTAAGTGATCCCAAATCTTATAAAAAAAAAATTTTGGATCGGAAATTTAGTGCAAAGTTGACCCGAAAAAACGGCTATTTTTACTGGCGTATTTGTAAGTAATCATTCTTCGGATGCTCTGCAAAATATTGTTCCACGGCTGCAATAGATTCTTAATTCAACGAAAAACACTTTCCACGAAGATAATGGTAATAGTCAGAAGGAGGCAAATCTGGTGATTTTGGTATTTAAGCAATTTAAACAGTAACTTGTTCAAAATGCAGCAATAATATTCAGAGGTAATTATTTTACCTTTTTCAAGATAATCAATTAACAAAACCCCTTTTGCATCTTAAAAAACTAATGCCATAAACTTTTTTGTCGAACGTTTTGACTTCATCTGAAAAACTAGTCGACTGTAAACGTTCTTGTTTCATTTTGGGATCATGATGGTAAATCCAAGTCTCATCCATAGTTATAAAACGATGCACAATGTCGGTTAAATTCTGCTGAAAACGCTCCAAATTACTTTAAGAAATTTGTTTTAAATGGAGTTTTTGCTGAATTGTTAACGAATGTGGCACTAAGTTTCCCAACATTTTATTTTATATGAGAGTCTGTGTGTAAAATATGGAGTACTTGTTTATTTGAGATGCCTATGGTTATAGCAGTTTTATGCTTAGTCAAACTTGGATCTTTACAAACAATATCACAGACGTGCATAATGATTGCTGGTGTTGTTAAAATTTTTGAAAGTCTATACTCTATTTAAAAACTAGGAGGAGCGATTTGAATTTAAGTTGGCAACACTCGCGTTTGTTTATTAGTTAATTGGGAGTCAAGTTTACACTATAAAAATTTGCCACTTACATTTATCAAGTAATTTGTGACATTTATAGGTTATGTTTTAAAAGTGTGAAATATTTATAATGGTGACTTTTGTTAATTGATTTCTTTTTTTAATATAATTATTGTAAGTTTACTTTGTGACCATCTTAGACCATATATAAAGTGTCCATAAACATTTATTTTCAATTTTATTTAAATGAAATAAATGTATTTAAATTTGCCGCCTTGTAAATTTTCTAGTAACTTATTTGGCTGTAAGTCTGGCTTTTCAAATCACTCCTCCTAGTTTTTAAATGAAGTATATAGGTAGTACGTGGTATATCTTCGACGTTTGTACGAACACGTTTAAACTTTAAAACCTATCTAAGTAATGTTGGAAGTGAAGAAGCAGATTCTTTAAACACTTTCATCAATTTTGTATAAATTTCTGTTGCTGATAACAATTTTATAACTGCTTAATATTCAGTTTTTGTGTTGTAACAAAATACACTGACACGTCAACTTCAAATACTTAGATTGTAAACAAAGAATGAATTGACAAATCAAAATAGATTTTTTTGTGTATCTCAATGAAAGATAAAATATTGACAGAAAAGCGTGTAAATTTTAAATCCTTTACTGTGCCTTTACTGGTTAATAGGAGTAGCTTTCAAAACATATTAACTAACCATCATATATGTTGACCGAGACTAAAATCTAAGAAATTCAGAGTTTCTCATCTCTAATTGTGTGTTTTTTGTCCCTTCGTTCTTGTGTGCTATAACTCTTGAACGGAAAATCATAGGGTCATGAAATTTAATTTATAGAATTCTTATGTCACAAAAAAGAACCTTATTGATTCTATTACAGATGGCATAACCCCAACAAGAAAATTTTAACGGTTTTTTATAACTGGTATATATAGTTCAAATTTTTCTTTCTTTGTGGGCGCTATCACAGGATCATAATATTTGGTATGTAGAATCGTTATTTTATTAAAAGGAACCCTATTGATTTTGGTCTTGATTAAATAATCTTAACGGTAAAATTGTAACGGTTGTTCAAAACTCGTGTGTATAATGCATACGTATAAATTTGATGGTAGATACTTCCTTACTTTTTACATAGATTTTTTTATTAGTTAATTGTATGATTGCAAAGCTATCTGGGATTTTTGACAAATTTATTTTCAAATATATAGATATATTATTATATATTTCTCCTATGCCTGGTCCAGACGTAACGTCTTATCAAATGATTTATTGAATCAGACAAGTCGTATCAAGTAAGACCACAAAGCGTAAATACGCCTTGCATAATCGAAATAAGGTTTTTCGATAAGTTGCAAATTAGAAGTGCATGCATCATTTTATGAAAATTGATTCAACAAGTTGGAACTTTGGACAAACTTCGGTTTTATTGATAATTGTTTTTGTTTATTTTCGTAGTACGTATTGCACTGCTTGTTATTTTGTAGATGCGTGTTTAAATAATTTTGCATTTGAAAATTTAAAAGCTACTTATATGTCTGATATTCGTCAATGTCCCCGGCATCTCCATGTAATTACTTTAATCATCTGGTTAAAATTCGCTTCATAATCTTACATGAGAACATTCCTGTTTTTTTTAGTAATAATTCTCTTAACCATTTTAATCTTCTAGTTTTTTTTTTATTTCAATGCAAATAGCACAGTGCGACCAAAGAAGCGTTTCCTCCTTTATATAAAAAGTACGATTGATGGGATTACCTGCGCACCGCACGAGTTGCGTATTCTATTTTTCATCACTCCGTGAGGAAAGCTCTTACTTCGCTTTCTATCTCATTTATTTTTGATTAGGAAACACTTATTTACTCTGTTTCGGACATTCATTACTTTCCGCACGGTCCTGCATGGTCGAAGGCAGTGCTTTCCGCACGGAGTTATGAAAAAATAATTGCCTAATGTAATTTAAAACATTTACGTAATATCTCTGTAGTTTAAGTTGTTTTTTGCGGTTGTGAGACCGCTACCGTTAGAAACATCTCTGTGTCTGATTTGGTTTCTTTGCGGATTCCTGTTCAAAAATGTCCCCTTTAAACAAATGTAAAGGTTGCGGGTGAAACATGTGAAAGGAAAGTGTTTAAGCAAATTTCAAAAATAAAATTAGTTTCTTCCGGACATAATTTTTTTATTTTTTGAACAATTCAAAACAAAAAACGAATTTTTTACTTTTTTTAACTGTTTTTGATTTATAAGCGATTTAAAATCTAAAAAACGCAAAAATCGGCATTTTCGGAGCTTGATAATTTTGAGGTTACCGAAAATCTAAATTGAACTTTAAATATTTAGTTTGAAGGTTCCGAAGAATGATTGGTGCTTATTTTAATTAAAGTCGTTGTTTTTTAATTGTTAATTATACGGGTATACTGGATTTTTAAGCCACTTTGGAGCGCCGCGTTATGCTATGCTGTAGCATTTATGTATATTATTAGTATATTACTTTACGAGTGGAGTAAACTGCATATTACAGCGAGTGTGTTTCGCCCATGAGTGAGCTTGCGAGCGAAGGGGCTAAAGAAACGAGCTAAATATGCAATTTGTTCCTCGAGTGAAGTACTATGCTTTACCCATGACCCATGGTTTTGTATAAAACTAAAAATAAAAAATATAAAATTTAAATTTTGGCATAAGTTGTCAAAAATATTCGATTTCGCAGACAGTTCTGTCTGAGAAATGTCCAATGTTAGTTTAATTAAATGAAAACTGTAGGTAACCAACATAATAATACAGGTTTCTATTTACTTACTCCTCTAGTTTAGTAAATGAAACTATAACACAACTCCTCAACAATTTGACACTTACTGGCAGAGATATAGGTTAAAAAATAGGCAATTTACTTATGAGTTGTGGGTAATAGTATATTACTTTAAGAGTGGAGTAAATTTCATATTAAAGCGAGTGTGTTTGGCACATTAGCGAGCTTGCGAGCGAATGGGTTAAAGAAACGAGCTAAATATGCAATTTGTTCCTCGAGTGAAGTACTATGCTTTACTCACAACATACCAAATGGTTTTGTATAAAACTAAAAATAACAAACATAAAATTTAAATTTTGGCATAAGTTGTCAAAAATATTCGATTTCGCAGACAGTTCTGTCTGAGAAATGTCAAATGTTATTTTAATTTAATGTATACAGTAGGCAACCAACATAATAATACAGGTTTCAATTTACTTACTCCACTAGTGAAGTAAATGAAACTTTAACACAACTCCTCAATAATTTGACACTTACTGACAGAGATATAGGTTAAAAAATAGGCATTTTACTTATGAGTCGTGGGTAAACATATTTACGCCAAACATTCTCGAAATTTTGTTCGTTATTATTAACATCTTTTAAAGTTACTAAGTTAATATTAATATTATATAGCTTATTATAATCAATTTTTGCCTTAAACTGAAATTCATAATAGTGGACAAGAAAATTCAAATGGCATCCTTTTATTTAAAAGTTAATAATAATTACATAAAGTAATTGTACAAACGATTAATAATAATAATTATAACACTAATTAAAAATATTTAAATTTTTACAAAAATCTAAATCTGAATCACAACCACATTATAGTACACAGTTGACATAGGTAATTAATTTTCAGTTGCAACCATTAATTTTGTCAGTGTTCTAGCATTTATAAAACGATGTAGTTTTATAAATGTTACTGGTAATAAATTTTAAATCATGAATCTTGGTAATGACTCACCACCGTCAGATAAATAATATCCATATTTTGTTAAATCGAGATTGTGATAGCAAGGATATATTATAGCATTCCGCGAGAATTTTTTGAGTAAATATGTTTACCCACGACTCATAAGTAAATTGCGTATTTTTTAACCTATAACTCTGTCAGTAAGTGTGAAATTATTGAGAAGTTGTGTTATAGTTTTATTTACTAAACTAGTGGAGTAAGTAAATAGAAACCTGTATTATTATGTTGGTTACCTACAGATTTTATTAAATTAAACTAACATTTGACATTTCTCAGACAGAACTGTCTACGAAATCGAATATTTTTGACAACTTATGCCAAAATTTAAATTTTATATATTTATGTTATTTTTAGTTTTATACAAAACCATTTGGTAAGTCGTGGGTAAAGCATAGTACTTCACTCGAAGAACAAATTGCATATTTAGCTCGTTTCTTTAACCCCTTCGCTCGCAAGCTCGCTCATGGGCCAAACCCACTCGCTGTAATATGCAATTTACTCCACTCGTAAAGTAATATACTAAAAATATGTATAAGTGCTATAGAGACGTAGCACAGTGCGGTGCTCCGCGGCGTCATAAAAATACACCAGACGCGCATAATTAACAATTAAAAACAACAATCTAAATTCAAATAAGCACCAATGACCCTTCGGAATCTTAAAACTGAAATTTTAAACTTTTATTTAGGCACTTGGTAACCCCAAAAATAAAGTTTTTTCCCTAAATTTTCGAGCTTCGAAAATGCAGATTTTTGCACCTTTCAGAATTTAAATGGCTTATGACTTAAAAACAGGTAACTGTAGAGAAAATTACAGAAAACCTTCTTTATTTTGAATTACTCAAATAACCTCAAAAATTGTGTCCGAAAGAAAAAAAAAATATTTTGAATTTGTTTAAGTAATTGTTTAAACAATGTCTGCCCACGGGTTTTACCTGGAACCCTTTACTTCTGTTGCAAGTGGACTTTTTTTAACAGCAATCCGTAAAGAAACCGTATCAAAATATTTTTCTGACGGGGGCGGTCTCACAACCCGAAGTAAAAGTAATAATTGAGTTTGAGTTATAGACCAGGGCGAATCTGTAAAAAACGACTAGATTTAGTTGTTAAGACGGAACACACTAATTTTTGTTTTTGTTTTTTTCTGTATTTTTTAAATTGAGATTAAATTTATTATGTTTTTTAACATTAAAACATATCTCTCATACAATAGTATATTACGTATCAAGAGTGGTAAGTAGGACATTACGTACGAGTGGAAAAGTACGCACGAAGCCGCCTAGCGGCGAGTGCGTAATTACACGAGTACGTAATACCTCTTACCACTCGAGTTACGTACTATGCTTTATCTACGACTCAATATTTTAATTTTAATTCTAAATATTTAACATCTCTAAAAAAAATTTAACGTACGTACTGTACTGTTATCTAAACCTTTGACAGTATGTCATTTATACTCATTATCACCATGCAGGGTAAGTAAGCTATAACGCACAGTTGTGCGTAATGAAACGTCATTCCAACATGACGTTTCATTACGCACAACTGTGCGTTATAGCTTACTTACCCTGCATAGTGAAAATAAGTATAAATGACATTTACTATCAAAGGAGTAGATAAAATTTATTACAGAAATTTTATTTATATTTTAAATTACATTTTACGAAAAAAGTTATTTAAGCAAAAACTTTTTTTTAATATTTTGTTTAAATAATTATTTTTTAAACAACAAAGTCAAACTTAATGAAGCTAAGATAGTTATTTATGAACTGAGTGTTAAAAGTGACCTTTTATTTTGTGAGTGAAAAAGTTTGTGAAATGACCGAAGCGAATTGAACAATTTCACGAACAAAATAAAATCACTTTTAACACAAATACCATAACAATGTTTTTTGTACAACTGCCCTATTTTGATAATGAAATGGGCGAATTTGCAATGACAATAAACTAAACCGTGTTAAAAGTAAACTAAACCGTGTTAAAAGTAAACTGAAGCGTGTTAAAAGAATTTTTAACACGCTTCCATGTAAACAATCAATTTTATCATTGTTTGCTATGATTAAAAGTGTCACTTTTAATGACAGTTGTACAAAATAGTTATTTATGATATGAGTGTTAAAAGTGGGGTTTTATTTTGTGAGTGAAAACGTTTGTGAAATGAGCGGAGCGAATTGAACAATTTCACGAACAAAATAAAATCACTTTTAACACAAATACCATACAATGTTTTTTGTACAACTTCCCTATTTTGATAATGAAACGAGCGAATTTGCAATGACAATAAACCAAACCGTGTTAAAAGTAAACTAAACCGTGTTAAAAGTAAACTTGTTTACATGGCAACGTGTTAAAAGTATTTTTAACACGCTGCTATGTAAACAATCGTTTTTAACATTGTTTGCTATCATTAAAAGTGTCACTTTTAATGACAGTTGTACAAAAACTTTTTTTATTAAAAAACTTATTTATGTACCTACAAAAAAATTAATGTATTATTTTAATTTAACAAAATAATATTCAAGCTTCTTTGTTCGAGTTACATCGGTTTAAAAAAATGGGTTCAGTAGAAGCTGAGAAAATCAATTTTTTTATCCCATCTATTCTTTTCCATTCTAAATTTTGTATGATTTTACAATTTCAATAGTTAACAATATAACAATAATAAGATAAAATATGCCTGTTACACTTGTAAAAAATTTAATTACAAACATTTTCTTTTGTTATAACTTTTTTCCAAAATTTATAGTTTAAAACTTATGAGCAAAAATGGAGGAAAACACTGTTATTTTTTACTTGATTTTTGTTTTTATTTTTTGAATATTTATTCATGTTGCGCAACTTTTTCAGAAGAAGGCTAATTAATTATTGTTGTATAAGTTTTTTTAACCGAGTTCAATAAAAATTAGCAGGTTCCTTCTCAACAGCCAACTCAAAACAGATCCGCCCAGGTCTATTAATCTTTAGTCGAGTATTGTCTTGATCGGGATATACGAATTCCTAACCGTGGTCATAACATTTGGGGATTAGTAAGTAATTCGGTAATCCTATGTCCGAATTCCTAACTAAACATTTTTTACCTGTTCTTGGCGACTAATTTAGATTTTCTTAATCGAATTGAAGAAAAGAAATATTTCATCTAAGTAGTACTTGAAACTTATCAAATGTATTTTGTATAAATTTAATAATTGTTAATTTAAAATTAATTTATTTATGTAGATATTTATTTCAACTATTTTTTTTTATATATTTTGACATGTATGTAAATATTTTATCAAATTAACAAAAATAAATATATATTTGCAATTTTAAAATTTCTTTAATTTTATTAATTAAACAAAAAATTCCAAAAATAAAAATATAATTGCAATTTTGAACTGTTTTTAATTTTATTAATCACACGAAGTTAGAAAAAAACACTTCAAACAGTTTATCTTCACTTTAAGATTTTAACGCGCTATACTTTTACGAGTAAAATCTAATTAATTAATGAATCTTACAAAAAAAAACAATAATGTAAAATTTTCCAAAACACATTTCGTTTTTAAAATTTTGAAGACTATTTTAGATTTATTAAATTCAGAATTAAATATTATTTTTATGCAGTTAGGAATTCGGACATAGGATTAACGGAGAGGGTCTGAGTTCGGTAGCCCAGCTGGGGGTCGATCGTAATGATCTGACCATAGTTAGGAATTCGGTACTACCCGTCTTGATAGCTGTTAAAAGATTTTAAGGAACCTGTATTAAAACTGAAGGTCTTTTTCTTAGCAGACCGACTAAATGAGTTCTCCAAATTAAAATACAGCAGGTAATAATTCCTGTAAATGCACTTAGTATAAACCAAATTAATTAATTAATTTCTGTTTAAGAAAATAATTGTCCTAATTGAAAAAAAAATTGAAACCAAAATATAAAAATTGGTAATTTATTACCCAATTTTGTAAAATATTTAAAAAAATAATATTCACAACAAATCAAAACAATTACTATAATGTCAATGTTCTGCTACTTTATTGGAATTTTTTAATAATCTTGTCGAAACATATATATTATAAACTAGCTGTTACCCGTGACTCTCTTTTGCGACAAAATTTAGATAAGAATATTGCCATCGCATACCATATTGCAATAAACTTAACGTTTGCTTTGATTAAAACTATAGTTTTTAATAAAGAACTAAAATTTTTGGTTGAGCCTTTGATGTCACCCCAACCTGAGACCAGCAGGCGGTTTATTAATCCGACCCTATTCTGGACCCTCGAGCCTCGACCCAGCATGTGGTTGTATGAATTCAGAATTTTACAATCTATTGTTTAAATTTAATAATATATGGGATTAATTTGTTATAAATAAATGCCAGAAATGTAAAGATAATGTTTTTTCTGATTTCAACCATATACCTATAATACTTAGGCAAAATTTTGAAGCTTTTAGTTTTTTCTTTTTTCTTAATCTTGAATCAATTCTTACATTTAAAATAATTTAAAAAGTATACAACCATATATTAAACTTATTACATTAATTATTATGAGGTTCTTGCATATTACAGCGAGTGTAGGGGTTAAAGAAACGAGCTAAATATGCAATTTGTTCTTCGAGTGAAGTACTATGCTTTACCCACAACTTACCAAATGTTTTTGTATAAAACTAAAAATAACAAACATAAAATTTAAATTTTGGCATAAGTTGTCAAAAATATTCGATTTCGCAGACAGTTCTGTCTGAGAAATGTCAAATGTTAGTTTAATTTAATGTTTACACTAGGCAATCAACACAATAATACAGGTTTCTATCTACTTACTCCACTAGTGGAGTAAATGAAACAATAACACAACTCCTCAATAATTTGACACTAACTGACAGAGATATAGGTTAAAAAATAGGCAATTTACTTATGAGTCGTGGGTAACAGTATATTACTTTACGAGTGAAGTAAATTGCATATTACAGCGAGTGTGTTTGGCCCATGAGCGAGCTTGCGAGCAAATGGGCTAAAGAAACGGGCTAAATATGCAATTTGTTTCTCGAGTAAAGTACTATGCTATACCCACGACTTACCAAATGGTTGTGTATAAAACTAAAAATAACAAACATAAAATTTAAATTTTGGCATAAGTTGTAAAAAATATTCAAGTTCGTAGACAGTTCTGTCTGAGAAATGTCAAAGGTTAGTTTAATTTAATGTATACAGTAGGCAATCAACACAATAATACAGGTTTCTATCTACTTACTCCACTAGTGGAGTAAATGAAACAATAACACAACTCCTCAATAATTTGACACTTACTGTCAGAGATATAGGTTAAAAAATAGGCAATTTACTTATGAGTCGTGGGTAAAATTTTTTACTACTGTGTTTTAAATTGCCTTTATATTCTCTTTAACTGAATTTATACATTAAACTTTTGCTTTTTGTTATATTATTCGATCATAAATCGACTACAAAATCAAATATTCATGTACCGTACAGATATACCTAGATAAATACAATAAATCATTTTCGAGCTTCAACACAATAGTGAAATATTCCCTCGGCATACGCAAATTTGAATTTCATGGAGATAACAGAATTTCCAGCTGTTTAAATGTGGCTATAGGTATTGGTAGTGTTAATATAAATTTCTTAGATTCCTAACATTCAATGATCTTGTTTTATCCATTGAAAATATTTTAAAGTTAATTTTATTACGATAAATTAAAAAGATATTATATGGAAACATAAGTGATACGTTTATTTAATTATGTATCTAAATACAGGGTGTGTCACGACGAAGGGACAGTAGAAATATCTCGAGATCTATGTCGATTTGAAATTTGAAAATTTGTTCTTAGCCATTTTCATTGATGGCCTATCTGCTCAAAACAATGTCATTAATCTTACACTTCCGGTTATACCAGAAGTCGCCATCAACTTTGTTATTTTAAATGGAACACCCTATATAATCTTACATTTTCGGATTACGATTAAAATTCTATGAAGGATAGTCTTTATTTTAAAATGACAGTATTTGAGTTATTAAACTGTTTTCAAAAATTTTGACAGATGCGACTGAATTTTGAAAAATTAATAACTGGACGATTTTACAATCACAGGAAACAAAAGTTGCTACCCGCTTGAACGGTAAGTGACGTTCTTTGATGCCATAAACAAATAAATTAGTTTCACAACAATTAAACGGTGTACTATTTTTCAGAATTTTAAATCAGAATAAGTACTAATTTTCAAATAGGACACCCTATATATACTTACGTCGTCTTACGTGAAACTTATTTGGTCCAAATTGTATTAGGGTTCTCTATACCTAAAATCAATAGTTATCACATAAATCAGAAATTATATCCTAGGGACAGATTTGCACATACAAGTCGCATATATATGAAAGTTAATATGAGAACATTTTTAAAAAACATAGTAAACTTACTAAATTATGAGTTTATAATGCATTTCCTAGTCTTCCTAACACTTCAGTCTCTATAAAACACCAAGCTTCCATTAAAAGAAGTAAAACGGATCTTACAAAGGGAATGGGACGTTTCAGTGCTGCTATTTCAGTGCGGCCGATTCAGGGCCGCCCTTTCAGTGCCGAGACGTTTCAGTGCCAGGACCTTTCAGTGTCGGGACGTTTCAGTGCCTGGATGGTGTTATTCAGCTATATATTACTTGACTTGAAATAGATCACCCTGTATATTTTTACAAAAATTTGATATATTTTAACATAATTAAAGTTTGTTTCTATATATAAGATCTTTATTTTTTCATTTTAAATTTGTTTGAATAGGTTTAATTAAAACTATTTACATAAATAACCAATTTTTTTAAATAATTTTTTATTATTAAGTAATATATAGAAATATCGTCCAATCTCCCGAACTAATACAAGTAGAAGCAGCGAATATGAGAACTGCAAATTCAGCATTACGTAAAACATCCTTTCGTTATACTTTTTATTTTTCATTTTTATTCATTCAATTTTCATGATTCGAATCAAATAGTTGTTATTTTTGTATTTTTTAATTCATAATAAAACTTTGTAATTTTAATAAATAATAGTTATTTATGATATGAGTGTTAAAAGTAAGGTTTTATTTTATGAGTGAAAACGTTTGTGAAATGAGCGGAGCGAATTGAACAATTTCACGAACAAAATAAAATCACTTTTAACACAAATACCATACAATGTTTTTTGTACAACTTCCCTATTTTGATAATGAAACGAGCGAATTTGCAATGACAATAAACCAAATTGTGTTAAAAGTAAACTAAACCGTGTTAAAAGTAAACTTGTTTACATGGCAACGTGTTAAAAGTATTTTTAACACGCTGCTATGTAAACAATCGTTTTTAACATTGTTTGCTATCATTAAAAGTGTCACTTTTAATGACAGTTGTACAAAAATATATTTTTTTAAAAAGTAAAATTAAAGTGCTTCAACATTTCTGGCGCTGCGAACAGGATCAATTCGTACAGAAACTAGTGTTTTCTGGTCAACTTCAGTTGTTCAACGAAAATCCAAAAGAACCTGGGAAAAGAAGAAATAGCATGCAGACGACATCATCAGTGATCATCCCCTTGTAAGTCTATTTATCCTTTTTTCCTTTAATGAGTACTTTAAACGACATTACCGAAGAAAATTTACATTTATTAATAGCAGACATTAACTTAAACACTGACGAAAACAAATACAATCATAATAAGACAAATAGTTCTCGATCTAGTTCTCGAAACGTTAATTGTCCAAAAATGAGTCTTAAAAACAGTGATATTACTAGCTTATGTGCTACTCTACCTGAATACAACACGGGAGATAATCTCTCGACGTTTATAAAATCAGTTGATAATTTACTTAATTTTTTTACAAATCAAAATCTTTCTGCCGCACAGCAGTTCGTTCTTAACGCTAATATTATTTCTCGAATAAAAGGCGAATCTAGAGATTTTTTAAATTACTCTAATAAAACCGTATGGACGGAAGTAAGACCTTTGCTTTTAACTAAATACGGAGATCGACGATCTGAAGATATTTTAGTCACCCAACTATCTACAACGGTACAAAAAACCCAAGAAACGTATGATCAATACCACCAAAGAATTTTAAATAATCTAAATGACTTACTACAACATGTATCATTACACGATAACTTTGAAACAGTCAATTTTAAAACACCCTACTTCAAAAATATTGCTCTTAAAACATTTTGTACTAGCATTAATGAACCCTACTGCGAGTATTTATCTCATTTCAAATTAGATTCTCTCGATGAAGCTCTTTAAAAATGCATTGCTTATGATAATCATAGAAATCAACAGCAATACATGAATTTCTTAAAAACTCAACAAGCTCCAAAGCCAAAAGCCAGCCAAACTGATCGAACAAACTTTAGACCAAAAAATAATTTTAATCAGCCACCAAACTGATTTCCATCCAACTCAAACAATTTGTCGCTATACAATCATTCAAGACAAGATAATTTCAGAAATCATATGAATTTCAACAATTCTCCCCGTCCTAATAATTATTCTACAAACAATCAAAATTTCAATCGACAATCTTCATCTCCAATTACAACTAGATTTAACCAAAATTTTAATAGATCAACACACCCCCAAAATCATCAAACAAATCCCACACCTATGAGTGGCATACAAACGATCTCGACAAGAAATGATCAACCTATGAGTACTTCTACCAGAAGAACTCATGCTTTTAACGTAGAGGCTGCTGATAATGAAAACTTCGAGTTATCGACTAATATATACGAACCAAACGAGCAAGATTTGTATGAACAAAATTTTCAGGAAGTTCCTTTGGAAGAACATCCACCCCCTCAATAGATTTAAAAAATATTCGTAACTGTCCTCAACTGCCTTACTTTATTCTACCAAAAACGAAATTCAAAGTTTTAATAGATTCTGGAGGATCAGATACAATAATCTCAACTAACACCCTTAAATATTTTAATCCCTCTCATATATACGAGAAACCATTTAATTTGACTTCAATGAAAATAACGCAAAAATTTCATTATAATATTAAAACACCTTTATTTAAAGAAATTAATATTTTTGAAACCATTGATGCTAGAGTTGCTGACTGGAATAAAGAATTTGATATTTTACTAGGAAACTCTGACCTGGAGAGGTTACACGCGGTTATTAATTATCAAAATAAAACGCTGACATTAAAAAGATACAACATTACAATTCCATTTAATACGGTCTACAATAAAATTCCTGTAAATATTTCAAATGGAGAAGTGTTACTTCCAGAAATTGTAATAAACAATGTAAAAATACCCGAGTCTATTCACACGGTTACAAATGGCTATATCGACAATATCACATTTGATAATCCAGTACAAATAGACCCAATTAAGGTAGAAAATTTAAACAATTATGAAATTTCAAAAGGACCAATTTTGACCCTTCAATTATCCGCACTCAACATTTAAATGACGAAGAAAGAGATAAAATTTTGAAACTTTGTAAAAAATACAATAACATATTTTATGACGAAAAATCACAATTAACTTTTACTTCTGCGATAAAACATAAAATTAGAACATACGACGAAATTTTTATATATGTCAAGGGATTTCGACATATAAAAAGTATGCAACAAGAAATAACCAACCAAATTAATAAATTTCTCGATAATAAAATTATAAGACCTTCTATATCGCCCTACTCAGCCCCCGTTTGGTTAGTACCCAAAAAGGCAGATGCATCCGGTAAGAAAAAATTTAGATTGGTTATTGACTATCGTAAGTTGAATGAAAATACAGTAGATGATAAATACCCCTTACCCCAAATCGATGAGATATTAGATAATTTAGGCAAAGCTACTTATTTCCGGACATTCGATTTAGCCCAAGGATTTCATCAAATCGAACTTCATCCTAATTCTGTCGAGAAAACTGCTTTTACAGTTCCTCATGGCCATTTCGAATTTTTGAGACTTCCTTTCGGACTCAAAAATGCCCCAGCCACTTTTGAAAGATTGATGGATAATATTTTACGCCCTTTTCTGTACAAATATTGTTTTGTCTATATGGATGATGTTATTATCTTTTCAAAATCATTACAGAAACACCTTGTTCACATTTTCACTATTTTCAACACTTTTAGGAAACATAATCTTAAGGTTCAGTTAGATAAGTCAGAATTTTTAAGTAAAGAAGTTGCTTTTCTGGTACACATCATTACTCCAGAAGGCATAAAACCTAATCCTTGTAAATTAGATGCAATACAAAATTATCCTCTTCCAAAAACTGTAAAGGAAATTAAATCTTTTCTATGACTCATCGGTTATTACCGAAGATTCATCCCTAATTTTGCAAAAATTACAACCCCATTCTCTCGTTGCACTCGCAAAGGAGCTATTATCGACATCACCAATCCTCATTATCTAGAATGTTTTGAAAAATGTAAGCAGATATTATCTAATGCCCCAGTTCTGAAATATCCAGATTTTACAATACCTTTTGTATTGACCACAGACGCCTCAAATATAGCTATCGGCTCTGTTCTAACTCAAAACAATCATCCAATTGCGTATTAGTCTCGTACGTTGAATTCAGCGGAACAAAACTACTCAACGACAGAAAAAGAACTTCTAGCCATTATCGATTCCTGCAAACATTTTCGCCCTTATCTCTATGGGAAAAAATACTGTCGAATCCGATCATAATCCACTCGTCTGGATTTACAAAATTAATGATCCTACCTCAAGATTAGCTCGTTGGAGGCTAAAGTTAGAAGACTACAATTTCGTAGTTAAATATAAAAAAGGAAAAGAAAACCAAGTAGCGGACGCTCTATCTAGAGTTCAAATTAATGCGTTAACCGGTAGTTCCCTATGTGTCAAACCTCCGAACCCTAATGATTTTGACCCCGACGAATTTCTCGAAGAATTTAATATGATAAAAGAAAAGACAATACGGATAACACGCAACATACAGCGATAGAAAATCCGATTGCAGGTATACTTATCTCAGGAGAACCTATAAATATTTCGAAAAATCAAATCATTTTTATTCTGGAATTCCCAAGTAATGACTTAAATTACAGAAAAATATTCTATAAACACAGACACACAGTAAACCTAACCAATAACTGGAAAGAAGAAATTCTAGACGCGTTCAAAAACGTACTAAGACCAAATCAAAAATTTGCAATTAAAATACCACACGAATTTAAACCATTCATTTGTAACTATTTTAGAGATAATTTAGACACGACAGTAAAAGCTCACTTTTGCAATACTATATTACAAGACATAGAAGATGAACAAAAACAAATAGAATGCGTGGAAAAGTATCATAAAGAAAATCATAATGGTATAACAGAAACTTACAAACATTTTAAACAAAAGTTTTATTGGCCTTCCATGCAAACAACTATTTCGAATTTAATTAATAAATGCGAAATTTGTCTTAAAAATAAATATGAACGACATCCTTACAAATTACCACAGTTAGGACCTTTACTGGGACAAAAGCCCTTTGACATTTTACACATAGACCTATTTCACTGTCATAAGAATTTATACCTGACTATATTTGATTCGTTTTCTAAATATGCACAATGTTACAAAATCCCTGATGAAACTTTAATCTCCATTCTAAGTAAATTAAGACATTATTTCTCACACCATAATTACCCGAAAAAAATTGTTTGTGACAACGGCACAGAATTTAATTCTTCTCTAATAATAGAATTTATGAAACTACATAAAATAGAGTTACATTTCACTACTGTGAATAATTCTTCCAAATCTCCTGTTGAACGGTTTCATTCGACTCTAATCGAAAAACTAAGAACATTACGAGAGCAAAACCCTAATGATCCCTTAGACGACATATTTACACACGCCATCCTCATATACAATCAATCTATACATAGTGCAATTACTACCCATTTTCAATACTATACGGCCCATATATCGAAGAAATACATTTCGACTTTGATCTTCCTATATACGAAACCTACAATCAAAGACATAAAGAAGAACTACAACCTTTCATAACTAATTTATACGAGAAACAAAAAGAAAAGAGACAGACCATATTAGACAAACAAAACGAAAATACCGAGCCTATACCCGAAATTGAATCTTCACAAACCCTATATGTGAAAAAAAAACATAACGCAAAATTAAACGCCCCTTATACGACATTAAAACCAGAAACCCAAAATAAAACGAAAATCATCGGAAAAACCAGTAAACAAAACGAAACCAGTACTCATTTAAAATTTGCTAAAAGAATCAGAAAAATTTACGATAAGACATTACAAGACCAAAATTCTTTACAGGACGACCCTGTTCCTGGGCCTCCAGGCTACTGTCAAAATACAGAAGATTCCGAATAACGGTTACTACGCCGAAGAGATTGGTAAATCCAGAGAAATTTCCCACTATCATAGACATATATTACACATTGACTTAGAAACTTCAGAAGACATTTTAAAAATCAACCCTGACGACTACTTCCAATCTCAGACAACAAACGGACCACTAACCCTATTAAAATCTCAATACAATCACTTACAAAACGAAGCTAAAGATAATTTACACAAAACAACTAGAAAACATAAAAGAGGACTTTTTAACTTCTTAGGTACAGCTATAAAATACATAACCGGAAATCCAGATGATTATGATTTGAATTTATTGAAAACTCATATCGTTGCCATAGAAAATAAACAAAATGAAATAATAAAAAGATTTAACGATCGCATTTCATTCGATGAAACTATTTCTACAAAATTCAACATGCTATTTAAACAAATTACAAAATAGTTATTTATGAAACAGTTCGTGAAGTATGCTTTTTGCGCACGCACGCGATGTTTAGAGCACGAGCGAAGCGAGTGCTATATATCGCGTAAGTGCGCAAAAAGCACTTCACGCACAGTTTCATACAATATTTTATCTACGATAAACAAATAAAAACTAATTACGAATTCAAATTTAAAAATTTAAACTACAAAACTGTCAGAATAACTTTTGTTGAAATTTAATGCTCTCATAGTAACACCATGACAACGCGAATGCTAAGGATATTTGATTATTTGAAGGTATGTCAAAAACAGTGCGAAAAAGTAAATCCCATTTAAAATACATTGTTACTTCACGCACACTTTCAATCCTTCACGCACTGCTGTCTATAATGACAGTTTTCACGAACTAAAAATGGATACATAATATGAGGTAGAGTAGATAAAATAATTTAGTAATTTAATAAATTATCAGCAGATTTTGACGGGTACGTCGCACTTCATAACGAAATTTTAAACTTGCAAAATATTAACGAATTTTTGATGAAACTAGTTAGAACTAGTACTTTATCTCATTTAGATTTATCGAACATTGAACTATTTACTTTAAAAGAACTAGAAGACTTAAAGGAAAGCTTAGTAAACATTTATTCTGGAAATGCATTATTGATCGACGAGGAACACCCTTACGAACTGATCGAATCCTCTAAATCTCTTATTTGTGTTACATCTAGGACAATGCTCGTTATCCTTAAAATACCAATCCTTTTTGAAAATTCTTATTTAATCTTTAAAATTTATCCAGTCCCTAATAATGATCACGTCATGATTCTAACACCTGCCCAATTTTTTGTTAACAACAAATGGTTTGAAAGTTGCATCGGTCAAGCAGATTATGTCATTTGCACGAATCCTGTGAAATCCAGGTGTCTCATTCCCAATGTACTAAACTGCACAAAAGTATTAGTTACAGAAAATTTCGTACAAGAAACCAAAAAGGCCCTTCTATTAGGAATAGTTAAACCACTGAAAATCAAACAAGAAGGAGTCCAAGTGAGTAGCATCCTTATGTCAAATGAAACAATAGTTATAGAAGGAATTACGTATACTCAGAAAACAATTCAAGAAATCTCAATGCCTGAAGTAGTTCCAATAAAGTTGATACCAGAAAATAAAATAAAAATCGAAAAATTAAGGATACCAGAAACTCACGGCCAAATACAACCCATTCTACCCTTAGAAGGCTTACCAGAAATCTCAACAGGACTAGGAGCCACAGCCATTTTCTTAACAATTTCTGTTTTAGCATTATTTCTAATAATCATAATAAAGAAAAAAAAGAGAATTTCAAAACTATTGTTTGGGCCTAAATTGCAGCCAGCACAAATCGAGATCCTACAGGAACTATTCAAAGAAACTTCGAGGACGAAGTCAGATCTAAAGAAAGGAGGAGAAATATCGTCCAATCTCCCGAACTAATACAAGTAGAAGCAGCGAATATGAGAACTGCAAATTCAGCATTACGTAAAACATCCTTTCGTTATACTTTTTATTTTTCATTTTTATTCATTCAATTTTCACGATTCGAATCAAATAGTTGTTATTTTTGTATTTTTCAATTCATAATAAAACTTTGTAATTTTAATAAATAAATATATTTTTTTAAAAAGTAAAATTAAAGTGCTTCAACATTTCTATATATAACTATGTATGTATATGAAATTAAATGTAATATAAGTTGTTAGTTTAACCAAAACAATTGTTATTAAACATATTTACATATATACAATATAACAAATTTTGAGTTATTCAGTCAGTTAATAGTTTTGGGCGATACGTCTCAAATATTCAAGTGTAGTTCTATTCCCGTACATTGTAACAATTCTTAAAATCTTTCATCACCATTTCTATATTTCTTTAACATCAATGAAGGCTGATTTCCAGCAACTCATTGTTCGTAGGTAATAAGTATCTTGCCTTTTTTGAACTTTGCGTAACCCATCTATAAATTTCCAAATTGTTGGATGCTCTATTCTCAGTTTCGATTTCAATCTTCGATTGGCAGCTTCGGATTGGTTGTTGGTTTGATCATCTCCATCAAGAGTTTTAGTATATAAACTCCAAATTTCTGGTAGAAACAGAGGTTGCCTTCTTTCATTTCTGCGCCTATTCATGCGTCCCATGTATTTTTCCTCAAACAAGTTTAGCAGAGGATGCAATTCTTCAGGTAAGTCTGCACTTCCAGGTAATCGTCTAAATCATCTACTCTTACAAATGCTAAACCCATAATCATTTTAGCTTTGAGGCAAAAGTCTGGATCAGTATTATACCGATTGATAAAACCCAACCCAGCAATATATTTTCGCATGTTTTGCGCCAAATGAAAACAACAACATTTTATGGAAACGCCCGGAAAACACTAAGCCATTGCACCGGCAGCAGCCTGTTCAAAATCACAATTTATAGAAGTAGGATTTAAATTATTTTGCAGTCTTTTAATTAAATCGAACATTCTTATGTAGGTTTCTTGTTGTTTATTTGGCAACAGAGCGTAAAGTGTTGGTAGAACTCCTCCAAATCTTTCTGCCATTATGGGATATACTTGCGCAAATAACGGGGGTGCAATTAGGAACATACGATCTGCATACTATGTCGATGTCTTTAAGTGCTGTATCCATGTTGGCAGTTCAAAAAAATTCTCGACGGACCCATCCCACTGTCACAAAGTAAAAATTTTTTTACTGTGTTAGGCTCTGGGAAATATTGAGTATATTCCTCTGGTAAGACTGGTTCCTGTAAACTTGCAGGTACTGCATTTAAAAAAATTATTATCTACAAGATCATTAGCTCATTACGGGTGATTTCTAGGAAAGTCGTAAATCACAAGAACGGGTCAGGAATTTTGGTTTTGTCATATTTAATTCGTGAATAATAAAGGTAAATACTTATTAGAAATGATGCCAATTAAAGGATTTAAACAAAACAATATTTGTGATACTGAAACGTCCCAGCACTCAAACGTCCGACACTGAAACGTCTATGCACTAAAACGGCGGCACTGAGTCGGCTGCTATGAATCGGCGGCCCTGAAATGTACTAGACCCCTTACGAAAGAGATTACCTATTGAAATTATGTATTTGATTTTAAAAATTTGACCATGGAAAAAAGACGCTAACAATCCGTCAAGCCGCATTGTGATTATTATTATAATATTATAGTATATTACGTATCAAGAGTGGTAAGTACGTACGAGTGGAAAAGTTACGCACGAAGCCGCGTAGCGGCGAGTGCGTAATTACACGAGTACGTAATACCTCTTACCACTCGAGTTAGGTACGTACTATGCTTCACCTAGGACTCAATATTTTAATTTTAATTCTAAATATTTGACATCTCTAAAAAAATATATGACGTACGTACTGTACTGTTATCTTCTCCTTTGAGAGTAAATGTCATTTATACTCATTGTCACCATGGAGGGTAAGTAAGCTATAACGCACAGTTGTGCGTAATGAAACGTCATGTTGGAATGTAGCTGAATAGAGCTACAAAATCGTGATTTTAGCAACTATTTAGCTACAAATTCTCACTCATATTTCGATGGTTTTTGCCGACTTTTTCCTGCCAGCTTGATAGGGCTTTTTCTCCCTGTAATGCAGAATTTCCTCGAAAACAAAAAATCTGAAAATATTTCGAGCTTGTAGAAAACCTTCTTTTACATTAAAATAATAGCGATATGAGCGAAGAGCAAGGAAAGTGTATGCATCAAGACTTACGAGTTATGGAAGAGCGTTATCAGGGTTTTTGGGATAAGAATATGATGTCTAACTATTGTTGGTCTCTGATACGCCATTTTTTTAAATCTACTCATCGGAGAAAAGCTTTAGAACGGAGTTTTGTAGAAGCCAATGATTTATTTAATTTTTTAATAAATAACTAGTGGACCCGGCGAACTTCGCACCGCCAAACACTAATGTTTTTTCCAATTTTTTTTTTTAATTTTTAGGATTAAATTTTTGTATTTTTTATCATATTTTCTCGTTAGTTGCCAGTTTTTACTATTATTTATAGTACTTTGTAATTTATCGGTTAGGTATATTATATATTAACTACGCCACCTAACGGTGGGGTCATAGTTCTTAGGTTAGTAAGTTTTTTTAAATATATGAGATATCAACTGCGCCAACTGGCGTCATAGTACTTAGTTATGTAAGAATTACACGTGTAAATTTATAACATTTCAACTGCGCCACCGTAGGGTAGCGTCGACCGGCCAGTACCACCGCAAGCGCTAAGTCCCGCAATTTTAAATCTGTAATATCTTCGAAAATATTCATTTAAATCTTGTGCTGTACAGGACCATATAGATCTATATTAAATCAACAATGCATTTAAGCTATTTGATTGGATAAGGATTAATGCTGTACTTATTGGTTAAAATCGCTTCGAAAATTAGCCATTATTTGTCGTAAAAAGTAAATGACAAAAAAATGTTATTGTGGAATAAACCATCGCGGAGTTTTCTGTAGATCTTTTCAATGTGTTTAAATAATTAGTATCTACATTATTTTGATAAATCTCGTAGGGTTCAGCCTGCGATTGCAATGTAAGCGGAAAAAATTGATAATTAACGACATCACATTAGAAACCTTAAAAATAACAGTATTCCTCCACTATTTAATGGATGTTATTATACATATAAACCTTCCTTTTGAATCACTCTATCTATTTAAAAAAACCGCATCAAAATCCGTTGCGTAGTTTTAAAGATTTAAGCATACAAAGGGACATAGGGACAGAGAAAGCGACTTTGTTTTATACTATGTAGTAATTTCGCCCAGACAGAGGTGTAAGGTGTCCTTATAATTGTCAGAATTTTCAAAGATTCTAATTTGGTTATCGATCGATCGAAATTTCTAGTGGCTGTTATAACGTCGAAATAATTCGAGAATTTTTTGTTCGAGATATAATTGCAGAGATATTTCTATAAGGATTTAATCTTATATAAAAGGGACTGCTTCGGACGAGGAGAATATATTGTAATTGTAATAGCTAGCGATAACGTGTTAATCACTTATCCCGAATCCACGAAGGAAAAATTATAACAATATGTTTTTTCTGTTTTAACGTCATAGCTGAAACTCAAAAACTAGAGCTTAAAAAAAATCCAATCATATATTTGAAATATGCATACATTACAAATTAAGCAACAACTAGGGTAGGTATCGTTCCGACGACCGTACAAAATACTACCCTGAAACGCCCCGCTCCCTCCTTCACAAAAAAACAAATTTTCTAGTTAAAGAATCATTCGATTATTTAAATCAAACCTCATTAGAAGAAATACATTTTTCCACTGCGGTAAATGTCAGTTAATGTGCTCTCTGGCCTACGCTGTCCGGAAGGCTGTGTCGGGGACCCTTTTCCAAAATTTAAATTTGCAGCAGCAGGTCTTAACCAAAATGAATGTGTCAAAATTAACCTTCTATACGTCAGTCTATTATGGGCTGGAATTGCGTCAAACTAAATTGACATCTCTTGCATTTGTTACTCTTGGACATCCCTATTTACATTTAGAGTGTCTTGAAACAATCTAATTATTCTAATAACAGATTATCTGTGTTTGTTAAGTCTTTCTGATATTCATTGATTTAACTAAAAATGTTTATGCAGTTTATACTCTATTTAAAAACTAGGAGGAGCGATTTGAATTTAAGTTGGCAACACTCGCGTTTGTTTATTGGTTAATTTGGAGTCAAGTTTACACTATAAAAATTTGCCACTTACATTTATAGGACATTTATAGGTTATGTTTTAAAAGTGTGAAATATTTATATTGGTGACTTTTGTTAATTGATTTCTTTTTTTAATATAATTATTGTAAGTTTACTTTGTGACTATCTTAGACCATATAGACAGTGTCCATAAACATTTATTTTCCATTTTATTTAAATGAAAGAAATGTATTTAAATTTGCCGCCTTGTAAATTTTCTAGTAACTTTTTTGGCTGTAAGTCTGGCTTTCAAATCACTCCTCCTAGTTTTTAAATAGAGTATAGTTATTAATAAGAGATTTAAAGTCGAAACTGACCGCCCAGGCGTTTTTTTGGTGAATACAAATTTGCTTTAAAATTTTAAACCAGCTGAAAAAATAACTATATATATATATATATATATATATATATATATATATATATATATATATATATATATATATATATATATATATATGTCAAAGATGATACATAACGTATCTAGTGCCATACTGTCAAAAGTAATAATTTCAGTTTTGAACTGAAATGGTGTCGGTTAGAATTTTTAACACTTTAAAAGACACCTGGATGCTGCGATATAAATAGATATAAATATCATTCAACCTATATCAGGGCAAAACCAAACTACAGACACGTGTTTCGCTCTCATTTTGAGCTTATCAGTGTAGTATAGGCTATGTCTCTCAAGTCACTAATCAAGAGACATATTAGACTGTCACAAAACGCTCTGTTCGTTTTATCATTTTACCTTGCCTAAGGTTATATAAAAGATGCAAATCGACCACTGAAGTACCATTTTTGGAGTAAAGATGGAGCCACTTGCGACTGTTTATCAGTTTCGCAATTTGAAATCTATAGATATCGTTCAATTTATAGAATGGTTGTGAAGCAAAATTTTTTTTAAGAATTTTGTTAAAACTATTTACAGTAAGTTGAGGTTGATATAAGAAGAACAGCACATTATTATTTGAATTCCAGAATTAAAATTACAATTTTAAATTATATGTCGTTAAATTTAGATTTCAGAAAAGGACACCCATATTGATAATATTTGTTTAACATAACACAGGTTATGATACAAATGTTATAAACAAATTCATTGTTTACAAAAAATTTGTTTTAAAATTTTAGTAAAAGCACATGGTGTCGTATTGATGATAACTTAATCAAAGAAAGGAAATACGTATGTGTGTAATTGGAAAGGGAATCGACGTATATCTTGTCATTTCAGGTGAGGCCTGCGTACTTAGTAAACAAATTATTAAAAATTATAAAGAAAAATAAAGGGTAAACAAACTAAACCCATTCATAGTTAGTTGTGAATCAATACTTATTAATTGCAACATGGAAGTTATTAATTTTTAAAAAGTGGTCATTGTGTTATTAACCCTATGGTTTTTGAGTTTTTTTTCCAGTTGTAGAATATTACAATAAATAACATTATGTAATGTTATCATTTGCTCTGATATCACTCCAAATATAATTGGTGTTTACAATAAATCTGTAAATGTGGTAGTAATACACGCTAACAGCAAACCCTATCTATTTTAGAATTTTTCGAAGTTTTCATTTTCTAATGCCTTTTCAGTATATATTTAATAAAATTCGAATCTGACTTACAGAATTGGTTAAGGAACTTATTTTAAAAGTTTTTACCGTCTTATGCATTATGAAAGTGTAACTAGTGCTTTATAGTAAACTTTTAGAAACTTGGATTTAATTAGATTAAAATTTTAAATCAATAAATAAACCTTTGAGTATTTGTTTCATTTAGACGCAAAGCCTTTTATTGTTTAAAATATCCTGGCAAGAAACACTCAGAGCACATAACTCTTATAAGAAAATAATAAATTCCTACATCAGCTACCTGAGAGAAAATTTCAAAAATTTAATTATAAGTATACTTGGGCATATATCGATTGCGCACATTTTATTACCTGCCTAAGTAATCCTTCTAATCCCGGTTGTCGATTGCGCCCCGGTTTAAAACGAAGATGGAATGAGGTGTAT
>CAXIIO010000637.1:0-25518 GCA_964028335.1 Altica lythri | reverse complement strand
CATTTAGCATTGTGACATTTGTCATTTGACATCTTTGACATTTGCCATCTTGAAATTTGTCATTTTTGACATTTTTCATGGTGACACTTATCATTTTTGACATTTAGCATTGTGACATTTGTCAGTTTTGACATTTGCCATCTTGAAATTTGTCATTTTTGACATTTTTCATGGTGACACTTTTCATTTTTGACATTTAGCATTGTGACATTTGTCATTTGACATCTTTGACATTTGCCATCTCAAAATTTGTTATTTTTGACATTTTTCACGGTGACACTTTTCATTTTTGACATTTAGCATTGTGACATTTGTCATTTGACATCTTTGACATTTGCCATCTTGAAATTTGTCATTTTTGACATTTTTTATGGTAACACTTTTCATTTTTGACATTTAGCATTGTGACATTTGTCATTTGACATCTTTGACATTTGCCATCTTGAAATTTGTTATTTTTGACATTTTTTATGGTGACACTTTTCATTTTTGACATTTAGCATTGTGACATTTGTCATTTGACATCTTTGACATTTGCCATCTTGAAATTTGTCATTTTTGACATTTTTCATGGTGACACTTTTCATTTTTGACATTTAGCATTGTGACATTTGTCATTTGACATCTTTGACATTTGCCATCTTGAAATTTGTCATTTTTGATATTTAGCATTGTGACATTTGTCATTTGACATCTTTGATATTTGCCATCTTGAAATTTGTCATTTTTGACATTTTTCATGGTGACACTTTTCATTTTTGACATTTACCATTGTGACATTTGTCATTTGACATCTTTGACATTTGCCATCTTGAAATTTGTCATTTTTGACATTTTTCATGGTGACACTTTTCATTTTTGACATTTAGCATTGTGACATTTGTCATATTCGACATCTTTGACATTTGCCATCTTGAAATTTGTTATTTTTGACATTTTTCATGGTGACACTTTTCATTTTTGACATTTAGCATTGTGACATTTGTCATTTGACATCTTTGACATTTGCCATCTTGAAATTTGTTATTTTTGACATTTTTCATGGTGACACTTTTCATTTTTGACATTTAGCATTGTGACATTTGTCATTTGACATCTTTGACATTCGCCATCTTGAAATTTGTCATTTTTGACATTTTTCATGGTGACACTTTTCATTTTTGACATTTAGCATTGTGACATTTGTCATTTGACATCTTTGACATTTGCCATCTTGAAATTTGTCATTTTTGACATTTTTTATGGTGACACTTATCATTTTTGACATTTAGCATTGTGACATTTGTCAGTTTTGACATTTGCCATTTTGAAATTTTTCATTTTTGACATTTTTCATGGTGACACCTTTCATTTTTGACATTTAGCATTGTGACATTTGTCATTTGACATCTTTGACATTTGCCATCTTAAAATTTGTTATTTTTGACATTTTTCATGGTGACACTTTTCATTTTTGACATTTAACATTGTGACATTTGTCATTTGACATCTTTGACATTTGCCATCTTGAAATTTGTCATTTTTGACATTTTTCATGGTGACACTTTTCATTTTTGACATTTAGCATTGTGACATTTGTCATTTGACATCTTTGACATTTGCCATCTTGAAATTTGTCATTTTTGACATTTTTCATGGTGACACTTTTCATTTTTGACATTTAGCATTGTGGCATTTGTCATTTGACATCTTTGACATTTGCCATCTTGAAATTTGTCATTTTTGACATTTAGCATTGTGACATTTGTCATTTGACATCTTTGACATTTGCCATCTTGAAATTTGTCATTTTTGACATTTTTCATGGTGACACTTTTCATTTTTGATATTTAGCATTGTGACATTTGTCATTTAACATCTTTGACATTTGCCATCTTGAAATTTGTCATTTTTGACATTTTTCATGGTGACACTTTTCATTTTTGACATTTAGCATTGTGACATTTGTCATATTCGACATCTTTGACATTTGCCATCTTGAAATTTGTCATTTTTGACATTTTTCATGGTGACACTTTTCATTTTTGACATTTGTCATTTGACATCTTTGATATTTGCCATCTTGAAATTTGTCATTATTGACATTTTTCATGGATTCACTTTTCATTTTTGACATTTAGCATTGTGACATTTGTCATTTGACATCTTTGAAATTTGCCATCTTGAAATTTGTCATTTTTGACATTTTTCACAGTGACACTTTTCATTTTTAACATTTAGCATTGTGACATTTGTCATTTGACATCTTAGACATTTGCCATCTTGAAATTTGTCATTTTTGACACTTTTCATTTTTGACATTTAGCATTGTGACATTTGTCATTTGACATCTTTGACATTTGCCATCTTGAAATTTTTCATTTTTGACATTTAGCATTGTGACATTTGTCATTTGACATCTTGGACATTTGCCATCTTGAAATTTGTCATTTTTGACATTTTTCATGGTTACACTTATCATTTTTGACATTTAGGATTGTGACATTTGTCAGTTTTGACATTTGCCATCTTGAAATTTGTCATTTTTGACATTTTTCATGGTGACACTTTTCATTTTTGACATTTGGCATTGTGACATTTGTCATTTGACATCTTTGACATTTGCCATCTTGAAATTTGTCATTTTTGACATTTTTCATGGTGACACTTTTTATTTTTGACATTTAGCATTGTGATATTTGTCATTTGACATCTTTGACATTTGCCATCTTGAAATTTGTCATTTTTGACATTTTTCATGGTGACACTTTTCATTTTTGACATTTAGCATTGTGACATTTGTCATTTGACATATTTGACATTTGCCATCTTGAAATTTGTCATTTTTGACATTTTTCATGGTGACACTTTTCATTTTTGACATTTAGCATTGTGACATTTGTCATTTGACATCTTTGATATTTGCCATCTTGAAATTTGTTATTTTTGACATTTTTCAATGTGACACTTTTCATTTTTGACATTTAGCATTGTGACATTTGTCATTTGACATCTCTGACATTTGCCATCTTGAAATTTGTTATTTTTGACATTTTTCATGGTGACACTTTTCATTTTTGACATTTAGCATTGTGACATTTGTCATTTGACATCTTTGACATTTGCCATCTTGAAATTTGTCATTTTTGACATTTAGCATTGTGACATTTGTCATTTGACATCTTTGACATTTGCCATCTTGAAATTTGTCATTTTTGACATTTTTCATGGTGACACTTTTCATTTTTGACATTTAGCATTGTGACATTTGTCATTTGACATCTTTGACATTTGCCATCTTGAAATTTGTCATTTTTACATTTTTCATGGTGACACTTTTCATTTTTGACATTTAGCATTGTGACATTTGTCATTTGACATCTTTGACATTTGCCATCTTGAAATTTGTCATTTTTGACATTTTTCACGGTGACACTTTTCATTTTTGACATTTAGCATTGTGACATTTGTCATTTGACACCTTAGACATTTGCCATCTTGAAATTTGTCATTTTTGACACTTTTCATTTTTGACATTTAGCATTGTGACATTTGTCATTTGACATCTTTGACATTTGCCATCTTGAAATTTGTCATTTTTGACATTTTTCATGGTGACACTTTTCATTTTTGACATTTAGCATTGTGACATTTGTCATTTGACATCTTTGACATTTGCCATCTTGAAATTTGTCATTATTGACATTTTTTATGGGGACACTTTTCATTTTTGACATTTAGCATTGTGACATTTGTCATTTGACATCTTTGACATTTGCCATCTTAAAATTTGTCATTTTTGACATTTTTCATGGTGACACTTTTCATTTTTGACATTTAGCATTGTGACATTTGTCATTTGACATCTTTGACATTTGCCATCTTGAAATTTGTCATTTTTGACATTTTTCACGGTGACACTTTTCATTTTTGACATTTAGCATTGTGACATTTGTCATTTGACACCTTAGACATTTGCCATCTTGAAATTTGTCATTTTTGACACTTTTCATTTTTGACATTTAGCATTGTGACATTTGTCATTTGACATCTTTGACATTTGCCATCTTGAAATTTGTCATTTTTGACATTTTTCATGGTGACACTTTTCATTTTTGACATTTAGCATTGTGACATTTGTCATTTGACATCTTGGACATTTGCCATCTTGAAATTTGTCATTTTTGACATTTTTCATGGTGACACTTATCATTTTTGACATTTAGCATTGTGACATTTGTCAGTTTTGACATTTGCCATATTGAAATTTGTCATTTTTGACATTTTTCATGGTGACACTTTTCATTTTTGACATTTAGCATTGTGACATTTGTCATTTGACATCTTTGACATTTGCCATCTTGAAATTTGTCATTTTTACATTTTTCATGGTGACACTTTTCATTTTTGACATTTAGCATTGTGACATTTGTCATTTGACATCTTTGACATTTGCCATCTTGAAATTTGTCATTTTTGACATTTTTCACGGTGACACTTTTCATTTTTGACATTTAGCATTGTGACATTTGTCATTTGACACCTTAGACATTTGCCATCTTGAAATTTGTCATTTTTGACACTTTTCATTTTTGACATTTAGCATTGTGACATTTGTCATTTGACATCTTTGACATTTGCCATCTTGAAATTTGTCATTTTTGACATTTTTCATGGTGACACTTTTCATTTTTGACATTTAGCATTGTGACATTTGTCATTTGACATCTTGGACATTTGCCATCTTGAAATTTGTCATTTTTGACATTTTTCATGGTGACACTTATCATTTTTGACATTTAGCATTGTGACATTTGTCAGTTTTGACATTTGCCATATTGAAATTTGTCATTTTTGACATTTTTCATGGTGACATTTTTCATTTTTGACATTTAGCATTGTGACATTTGTCATTTGACATCTTTGACATTTGCCATCTTGAAATTTGTCATTTTTACATTTTTCATGGTGACACTTTTCATTTTTGACATTTAGCATTGTGACATTTGTCATTTGACATCTTTGACATTTGCCATCTTGAAATTTGTCATTTTTGACATTTTTCATGGTGACACTTTTCATTTTTGACATTTAGCATTGTGACATTTGTCATTTGACATCTTTGACATTTGCCATCTTGAAATTTGTAATTTTTGACATTTTTCATAGTGACATTTTTCATTTTTGACATTTAGCATTGTGACATTTGTCATTTGACATCTTTGACATTTGCCATCTTGAAATTTGTCATTTTTACATTTTTCATGGTGACACTTTTCATTTTTGACATTTAGCATTGTGACATTTGTCATTTGACATCTCTGACATTTGCCATCTTAAAATTTGTCATTTTTGACATTTTTCATGGTGACACTTTTCATTTTTGACATTTAGCATTGTGACATTTGTTATTTGACATCTTTGACATTTGCCATCTTGAAATTTGTCATTTTTGACATTTTTTATGGTGACACTTATCATTTTTGACATTTAGCATTGTGACATTTGTCAGTTTTGACATTTCCCATCTTGAAATTTTTTCATTTTTGACATTTTTCATGGTGACACCTTTCATTTCTGACATTTAGCATTGTGACATTTGTCATTTGACATCTTTGACATTTGCCATCTTAAAATTTGTTATTTTTGACATTTTTCATGGTGACACTTTTCATTTTTGACATTTAGCATTGTGACATTTGTCATTTGACATCTTTGACATTTGCCATCTTGAAATTTGTCATTTTTGACATTTTTCATGGTGACACTTTTCATTTTTGACATTTAGCATTGTGACATTTGTCATTTGACATCTTTGACATTTGCCATCTTGAAATTTGTCATTTTTGACATTTTTCATGGTGACACTTATCATTTTTGACATTTAGCATTGTGACATTTGTCAGTTTTGACATTTGCCATCTTGAAATTTGTCATTTTTGACATTTTTCATGGTGACACTTTTCATTTTTGACATTTAGCATTGTGACATTTGTCATTTGACATCTTTGACATTTGCCATCTCAAAATTTGTTATTTTTGACATTTTTCACGGTGACACTTTTCATTTTTGACATTTAGCATTGTGACATTTGTCATTTGACATCTTTGACATTTGCCATCTTGAAATTTGTCATTTTTGACATTTTTTATGGTAACACTTTTCATTTTTGACATTTAGCATTGTGACATTTGTCATTTGACATCTTTGACATTTGCCATCTTGAAATTTGTTATTTTTGACATTTTTTATGGTGACACTTTTCATTTTTGACATTTAGCATTGTGACATTTGTCATTTGACATCTTTGACATTTGCCATCTTGAAATTTGTCATTTTTGACATTTTTCATGGTGACACTTTTCATTTTTGACATTTAGCATTGTGACATTTGTCATTTGACATCTTTGACATTTGCCATCTTGAAATTTGTCATTTTTGATATTTAGCATTGTGACATTTGTCATTTGACATCTTTGATATTTGCCATCTTGAAATTTGTCATTTTTGACATTTTTCATGGTGACACTTTTCATTTTTGACATTTAGCATTGTGACATTTGTCATTTGACATCTTTGACATTTGCCATCTTGAAATTTGTCATTTTTGACATTTTTCATGGTGACACTTTTCATTTTTGACATTTAGCATTGTGACATTTGTCATATTCGACATCTTTGACATTTGCCATCTTGAAATTTGTTATTTTTGACATTTTTCATGGTGACACTTTTCATTTTTGACATTTAGCATTGTGACATTTGTCATTTGACATCTTTGACATTTGCCATCTTGAAATTTGTTATTTTTGACATTTTTCATGGTGACACCTTTCATTTCTGACATTTAGCATTGTGACATTTGTCATTTGACATCTTTGACATTTGCCATCTTAAAATTTGTTATTTTTGACATTTTTCATGGTGACACTTTTCATTTTTGACATTTAGCATTGTGACATTTGTCATTTGACATCTTTGACATTTGCCATCTTGAAATTTGTCATTTTTGACATTTTTCATGGTGACACTTTTCATTTTTGACATTTAGCATTGTGACATTTGTCATTTGACATCTTTGACATTTGCCATCTTGAAATTTGTCATTTTTGACATTTTTCATGGTGACACTTATCATTTTTGACATTTAGCATTGTGACATTTGTCAGTTTTGACATTTGCCATCTTGAAATTTGTCATTTTTGACATTTTTCATGGTGACACTTTTCATTTTTGACATTTAGCATTGTGACATTTGTCATTTGACATCTTTGACATTTGCCATCTCAAAATTTGTTATTTTTGACATTTTTCACGGTGACACTTTTCATTTTTGACATTTAGCATTGTGACATTTGTCATTTGACATCTTTGACATTTGCCATCTTGAAATTTGTCATTTTTGACATTTTTTATGGTAACACTTTTCATTTTTGACATTTAGCATTGTGACATTTGTCATTTGACATCTTTGACATTTGCCATCTTGAAATTTGTTATTTTTGACATTTTTTATGGTGACACTTTTCATTTTTGACATTTAGCATTGTGACATTTGTCATTTGACATCTTTGACATTTGCCATCTTGAAATTTGTCATTTTTGACATTTTTCATGGTGACACTTTTCATTTTTGACATTTAGCATTGTGACATTTGTCATTTGACATCTTTGACATTTGCCATCTTGAAATTTGTCATTTTTGATATTTAGCATTGTGACATTTGTCATTTGACATCTTTGATATTTGCCATCTTGAAATTTGTCATTTTTGACATTTTTCATGGTGACACTTTTCATTTTTGACATTTAGCATTGTGACATTTGTCATTTGACATCTTTGACATTTGCCATCTTGAAATTTGTCATTTTTGACATTTTTCATGGTGACACTTTTCATTTTTGACATTTAGCATTGTGACATTTGTCATATTCGACATCTTTGACATTTGCCATCTTGAAATTTGTTATTTTTGACATTTTTCATGGTGACACTTTTCATTTTTGACATTTAGCATTGTGACATTTGTCATTTGACATCTTTGACATTTGCCATCTTGAAATTTGTTATTTTTGACATTTTTCATGGTGACACTTTTCATTTTTGACATTTAGCATTGTGACATTTGTCATTTGACATCTTTGACATTCGCCATCTTGAAATTTGTCATTTTTGACATTTTTCATGGTGACACTTTTCATTTTTAACATTTAGCATTGTGACATTTGTCATTTGACATCTTTGACATTTGCCATCTTGAAATTTGTCATTTTTGACATTTTTTATGGTGACACTTATCATTTTTGACATTTAGCATTGTGACATTTGTCAGTTTTGACATTTGCCATTTTGAAATTTTTCATTTTTGACATTTTTCATGGTGACACCTTTCATTTTTGACATTTAGCATTGTGACATTTGTCATTTGACATCTTTGACATTTGCCATCTTAAAATTTGTTATTTTTGACATTTTATGGTGACACTTTTCATTTTTGACATTTAACATTGTGACATTTGTCATTTGACATCTTTGACATTTGCCATCTTGAAATTTGTCATTTTTGACATTTTTCATGGTGACACTTTTCATTTTTGACATTTAGCATTGTGACATTTGTCATTTGACATCTTTGACATTTGCCATCTTGAAATTTGTCATTTTTGACATTTTTCATGGTGACACTTTTCATTTTTGACATTTAGCATTGTGGCATTTGTCATTTGACATCTTTGACATTTGCCATCTTGAAATTTGTCATTTTTGACATTTAGCATTGTGACATTTGTCATTTGACATCTTTGACATTTGCCATCTTGAAATTTGTCATTTTTGACATTTTTCATGGTGACACTTTTCATTTTTGATATTTAGCATTGTGACATTTGTCATTTAACATCTTTGACATTTGCCATCTTGAAATTTGTCATTTTTGACATTTTTCATGGTGACACTTTTCATTTTTGACATTTAGCATTGTGACATTTGTCATATTCGACATCTTTGACATTTGCCATCTTGAAATTTGTCATTTTTGACATTTTTCATGGTGACACTTTTCATTTTTGACATTTGTCATTTGACATCTTTGATATTTGCCATCTTGAAATTTGTCATTATTGACATTTTTCATGGGGACACTTTTCATTTTTGACATTTAGCATTGTGACATTTGTCATTTGACATCTTTGAAATTTGCCATCTTGAAATTTGTCATTTTTGACATTTTTCACAGTGACACTTTTCATTTTTAACATTTAGCATTGTGACATTTGTCATTTGACATCTTAGACATTTGCCATCTTGAAATTTGTCATTTTTGACACTTTTCATTTTTGACATTTAGCATTGTGACATTTGTCATTTGACATCTTTGACATTTGCCATCTTGAAATTTTTCATTTTTGACATTTAGCATTGTGACATTTGTCATTTGACATCTTGGACATTTGCCATCTTGAAATTTGTCATTTTTGACATTTTTCATGGTTACACTTATCATTTTTGACATTTAGGATTGTGACATTTGTCAGTTTTGACATTTGCCATCTTGAAATTTGTCATTTTTGACATTTTTCATGGTGACACTTTTCATTTTTGACATTTGGCATTGTGACATTTGTCATTTGACATCTTTGACATTTGCCATCTTGAAATTTGTCATTTTTGACATTTTTCATGGTGACACTTTTTATTTTTGACATTTAGCATTGTGATATTTGTCATTTGACATCTTTGACATTTGCCATCTTGAAATTTGTCATTTTTGACATTTTTCATGGTGACACTTTTCATTTTTGACATTTAGCATTGTGACATTTGTCATTTGACATATTTGACATTTGCCATCTTGAAATTTGTCATTTTTGACATTTTTCATGGTGACACTTTTCATTTTTGACATTTAGCATTGTGACATTTGTCATTTGACATCTTTGATATTTGCCATCTTGAAATTTGTTATTTTTGACATTTTTCAATGTGACACTTTTCATTTTTGACATTTAGCATTGTGACATTTGTCATTTGACATCTCTGACATTTGCCATCTTGAAATTTGTCATTTTTGACATTTTTCATGGTGACACTTTTCATTTTTGACATTTAGCATTGTGACATTTGTCATTTGACATCTTTGACATTTGCCATCTTGAAATTTGTCATTTTTGACATTTAGCATTGTGACATTTGTCATTTGACATCTTTGACATTTGCCATCTTGAAATTTGTCATTTTTGACATTTTTCATGGTGACACTTTTCATTTTTGACATTTAGCATTGTGACATTTGATATTTGACATCTTTGACATTTGCCATCTTGAAATTTGTCATTTTTGACATTTAGCATTGTGACATTTGTCGTTTGACATCTTTGACATTTGCCATCTTGAAATTTGTCATTTTTGACATTTAGCATTGTGACATTTGTCGTTTGACATCTTAGACATTTGCCATCTTGAAATTTGTCATTTTTGACACTTTTCATTTTTGACATTTAGCATTGTGACATTTGTCATTTGACATCTTTGACATTTGCCATCTTGAAATTTGTCATTTTTGACATTTTTCATGGTGACACTTTTCATTTTTGACATTTAGCATTGTGACATTTGTCATTTGACATCTTGGACATTTGCCATCTTGAAATTTGTCATTTTTGACATTTTTCATGGTGACACTTATCATTTTTGACATTTAGCATTGTGACATTTGTCAGTTTTGACATTTGCCATATTGAAATTTGTCATTTTTGACATTTTTCATGGTGACACTTTTCATTTTTGACATTTAGCATTGTGACATTTGTCATTTGACATCTTTGACATTTGCCATCTTGAAATTTGTCATTTTTACATTTTTCATGGTGACACTTTTCATTTTTGACATTTAGCATTGTGACATTTGTCATTTGACATCTTTGACATTTGCCATCTTGAAATTTGTCATTTTTGACATTTTTCACGGTGACACTTTTCATTTTTGACATTTAGCATTGTGACATTTGTCATTTGACACCTTAGACATTTGCCATCTTGAAATTTGTCATTTTTGACACTTTTCATTTTTGACATTTAGCATTGTGACATTTGTCATTTGACATCTTTGACATTTGCCATCTTGAAATTTGTCATTTTTGACATTTTTCATGGTGACACTTTTCATTTTTGACATTTAGCATTGTGACATTTGTCATTTGACATCTTTGACATTTGCCATCTTGAAATTTGTCATTATTGACATTTTTTATGGGGACACTTTTCATTTTTGACATTTAGCATTGTGACATTTGTCATTTGACATCTTTGACATTTGCCATCTTAAAATTTGTCATTTTTGACATTTTTCATGGTGACACTTTTCATTTTTGACATTTAGCATTGTGACATTTGTCATTTGACATCTTTGACATTTGCCATCTTGAAATTTGTCATTTTTGACATTTTTCACGGTGACACTTTTCATTTTTGACATTTAGCATTGTGACATTTGTCATTTGACACCTTAGACATTTGCCATCTTGAAATTTGTCATTTTTGACACTTTTCATTTTTGACATTTAGCATTGTGACATTTGTCATTTGACATCGTTGACATTTGCCATCTTGAAATTTGTCATTTTTGACATTTTTCATGGTGACACTTTTCATTTTTGACATTTAGCATTGTGACATTTGTCATTTGACATCTTGGACATTTGCCATCTTGAAATTTGTCATTTTTGACATTTTTCATGGTGACACTTATCATTTTTGACATTTAGCATTGTGACATTTGTCAGTTTTGACATTTGCCATATTGAAATTTGTCATTTTTGACATTTTTCATGGTGACACTTTTCATTTTTGACATTTAGCATTGTGACATTTGTCATTTGACATCTTTGACATTTGCCATCTTGAAATTTGTCATTTTTACATTTTTCATGGTGACACTTTTCATTTTTGACATTTAGCATTGTTCTTTGACATTTGCCATCTTGAAATTTGTCATTTTTGACATTTTTCACGGTGACACTTTTCATTTTTGACATTTAGCATTGTGACATTTGTCATTTGACACCTTAGACATTTGCCATCTTGAAATTTGTCATTTTTGACACTTTTCATTTTTGACATTTAGCATTGTGACATTTGTCATTTGACATCTTTGACATTTGCCATCTTGAAATTTGTCATTTTTGACATTTTTCATGGTGACACTTTTCATTTTTGACATTTAGCATTGTGACATTTGTCATTTGACATCTTGGACATTTGCCATCTTGAAATTTGTCATTTTTGACATTTTTCATGGTGACACTTATCATTTTTGACATTTAGCATTGTGACATTTGTCAGTTTTGACATTTGCCATATTGAAATTTGTCATTTTTGACATTTTTCATGGTGACATTTTTCATTTTTGACATTTAGCATTGTGACATTTGTCATTTGACATCTTTGACATTTGCCATCTTGAAATTTGTCATTTTTACATTTTTCATGGTGACACTTTTCATTTTTGACATTTAGCATTGTGACATTTGTCATTTGACATCTTTGACATTTGCCATCTTGAAATTTGTCATTTTTGACATTTTTCATGGTGACACTTTTCATTTTTGACATTTAGCATTGTGACATTTGTCATTTGACATCTTTGACATTTGCCATCTTGAAATTTGTAATTTTTGACATTTTTCATAGTGACATTTTTCATTTTTGACATTTAGCATTGTGACATTTGTCATTTGACATCTTTGACATTTGCCATCTTGAAATTTGTCATTTTTACATTTTTCATGGTGACACTTTTCATTTTTGACATTTAGCATTGTGACATTTGTCATTTGACATCTCTGACATTTGCCATCTTAAAATTTGTCATTTTTGACATTTTTCATGGTGACACTTTTCATTTTTGACATTTAGCATTGTGACATTTGTTATTTGACATCTTTGACATTTGCCATCTTGAAATTTGTCATTTTTGACATTTTTTATGGTGACACTTATCATTTTTGACATTTAGCATTGTGACATTTGTCAGTTTTGACATTTCCCATCTTGAAATTTTTTCATTTTTGACATTTTTCATGGTGACACTTTTCATTTCTGACATTTAGCATTGTGACATTTGTCATTTGACATCTTTGACATTTGCCATCTTAAAATTTGTTATTTTTGACATTTTTCATGGTGACACTTTTCATTTTTGACATTTAGCATTGTGACATTTGTCATTTGACATCTTTGACATTTGCCATCTTGAAATTTGTCATTTTTGACATTTTTCATGGTGACACTTTTCATTTTTGACATTTAGCATTGTGACATTTGTCATTTGACATCTTTGACATTTGCCATCTTGAAATTTGTCATTTTTGACATTTTTCATGGTGACACTTATCATTTTTGACATTTAGCATTGTGACATTTGTCAGTTTTGACATTTGCCATCTTGAAATTTGTCATTTTTGACATTTTTCATGGTGACACTTTTGATTTTTGACATTTAGCATTGTGACATTTGTCATTTGATATCTTTGACATTTGCCATCTCAAAATTTGTTATTTTTGACATTTTTCACGGTGACACTTTTCATTTTTGACATTTAGCATTGTGACATTTGTCATTTGACATCTTTGACATTTGCCGTCTTGAAATTTGTCATTTTTGACATTTTTTATGGTAACACTTTTCATTTTTGACATTTAGCATTGTGACATTTGTCATTTGACATCTTTGACATTTGCCATCTTGAAATTTGTTATTTTTGACATTTTTTATGGTGACACTTTTCATTTTTGACATTTAGCATTGTGACATTTGTCATTTGACATCTTTGACATTTGCCATCTTGAAATTTGTCATTTTTGACATTTTTCATGGTGACACTTTTCATTTTTGACATTTAGCATTGTGACATTTGTCATTTGACATCTTTGACATTTGCCATCTTGAAATTTGTCATTTTTGATATTTAGCATTGTGACATTTGTCATTTGACATCTTTGATATTTGCCATCTTGAAATTTGTCATTTTTGACATTTTTCATGGTGACACTTTTCATTTTTGACATTTAGCATTGTGACATTTGTCATTTGACATCTTTGACATTTGCCATCTTGAAATTTGTCATTTTTGACATTTTTCATGGTGACACTTTTCATTTTTGACATTTAGCATTGTGACATTTGTCATATTCGACATCTTTGACATTTGCCATCTTGAAATTTGTTATTTTTGACATTTTTCATGGTGACACTTTTCATTTTTGACATTTAGCATTGTGACATTTGTCATTTGACATCTTTGACATTTGCCATCTTGAAATTTGTTATTTTTGACATTTTTCATGGTGACACTTTTCATTTTTGACATTTAGCATTGTGACATTTGTCATTTGACATCTTTGACATTCGCCATCTTGAAATTTGTCATTTTTGACATTTTTCATGGTGACACTTTTCATTTTTGACATTTAGCATTGTGACATTTGTCATTTGACATCTTTGACATTTGCCATCTTGAAATTTGTCATTTTTGACATTTTTTATGGTGACACTTATCATTTTTGACATTTAGCATTGTGACATTTGTCAGTTTTGACATTTGCCATTTTGAAATTTTTCATTTTTGACATTTTTCATGGTGACACCTTTCATTTTTGACATTTAGCATTGTGACATTTGTCATTTGACATCTTTGACATTTGCCATCTTAAAATTTGTTATTTTTGACATTTTTCATGGTGACACTTTTCATTTTTGACATTTAACATTGTGACATTTGTCATTTGACATCTTTGACATTTGCCATCTTGAAATTTGTCATTTTTGACATTTTTCATGGTGACACTTTTCATTTTTGACATTTAGCATTGTGACATTTGTCATTTGACATCTTTGACATTTGCCATCTTGAAATTTGTCATTTTTGACATTTTTCATGGTGACACTTTTCATTTTTGACATTTAGCATTGTGGCATTTGTCATTTGACATCTTTGACATTTGCCATCTTGAAATTTGTCATTTTTGACATTTAGCATTGTGACATTTGTCATTTGACATCTTTGACATTTGCCATCTTGAAATTTGTCATTTTTGACATTTTTCATGGTGACACTTTTCATTTTTGATATTTAGCATTGTGACATTTGTCATTTAACATCTTTGACATTTGCCATCTTGAAATTTGTCATTTTTGACATTTTTCATGGTGACACTTTTCATTTTTGACATTTAGCATTGTGACATTTGTCATATTCGACATCTTTGACATTTGCCATCTTGAAATTTGTCATTTTTGACCTTTTTCATGGTGACACTTTTCATTTTTGACATTTGTCATTTGACATCTTTGACATTTGCCATCTTGAAATTTGTCATTATTGACATTTTTCATGGGGACACTTTTCATTTTTGACATTTAGCATTGTGACATTTGTCATTTGACATCTTTGAAATTTGCCATCTTGAAATTTGTCATTTTTGACATTTTTCACAGTGACACTTTTCATTTTTAACATTTAGCATTGTGACATTTGTCATTTGACATCTTAGACATTTGCCATCTTGAAATTTGTCATTTTTGACACTTTTCATTTTTGACATTTAGCATTGTGACATTTGTCATTTGACATCTTTGACATTTGCCATCTTGAAATTTTTCATTTTTGACATTTAGCATTGTGACATTTGTCATTTGACATCTTGGACATTTGCCATCTTGAAATTTGTCATTTTTGACATTTTTCATGGTTACACTTATCATTTTTGACATTTAGGATTGTGACATTTGTCAGTTTTGACATTTCCCATCTTGAAATTTGTCATTTTTGACATTTTTCATGGTGACACTTTTCATTTTTGACATTTGGCATTGTGACATTTGTCATTTGACATCTTTGACATTTGCCATCTTGAAATTTGTCATTTTTGACATTTTTCATGGTGACACTTTTTATTTTTGACATTTAGCATTGTGATATTTGTCATTTGACATCTTGGACATTTGCCATCTTGAAATTTGTCATTTTTGACATTTTTCATGGTGACACTTATCATTTTTGACATTTAGCATTGTGACATTTGTCAGTTTTGACATTTGCCATATTGAAATTTGTCATTTTTGACATTTTTCATGGTGACATTTTTCATTTTTGACATTTAGCATTGTGACATTTGTCATTTGACATCTTTGACATTTGCCATCTTGAAATTTGTCATTTTTACATTTTTCATGGTGACACTTTTCATTTTTGACATTTAGCATTGTGACATTTGTCATTTGACATCTTTGACATTTGCCATCTTGAAATTTGTCATTTTTGACATTTTTCATGGTGACACTTTTCATTTTTGACATTTAGCATTGTGACATTTGTCATTTGACATCTTTGACATTTGCCATCTTGAAATTTGTAATTTTTGACATTTTTCATAGTGACATTTTTCATTTTTGACATTTAGCATTGTGACATTTGTCATTTGACATCTTTGACATTTGCCATCTTGAAATTTGTCATTTTTACATTTTTCATGGTGACACTTTTCATTTTTGACATTTAGCATTGTGACATTTGTCATTTGACATCTCTGACATTTGCCATCTTAAAATTTGTCATTTTTGACATTTTTCATGGTGACACTTTTCATTTTTGACATTTAGCATTGTGACATTTGTTATTTGACATCTTTGACATTTGCCATCTTGAAATTTGTCATTTTTGACATTTTTTATGGTGACACTTATCATTTTTGACATTTAGCATTGTGACATTTGTCAGTTTTGACATTTCCCATCTTGAAATTTTTTCATTTTTGACATTTTTCATGGTGACACCTTTCATTTCTGACATTTAGCATTGTGACATTTGTCATTTGACATCTTTGACATTTGCCATCTTAAAATTTGTTATTTTTGACATTTTTCATGGTGACACTTTTCATTTTTGACATTTAGCATTGTGACATTTGTCATTTGACATCTTTGACATTTGCCATCTTGAAATTTGTCATTTTTGACATTTTTCATGGTGACACTTTTCATTTTTGACATTTAGCATTGTGACATTTGTCATTTGACATCTTTGACATTTGCCATCTTGAAATTTGTCATTTTTGACATTTTTCATGGTGACACTTATCATTTTTGACATTTAGCATTGTGACATTTGTCAGTTTTGACATTTGCCATCTTGAAATTTGTCATTTTTGACATTTTTCATGGTGACACTTTTCATTTTTGACATTTAGCATTGTGACATTTGTCATTTGACATCTTTGACATTTGCCATCTCAAAATTTGTTATTTTTGACATTTTTCACGGTGACACTTTTCATTTTTGACATTTAGCATTGTGACATTTGTCATTTGACATCTTTGACATTTGCCATCTTGAAATTTGTCATTTTTGACATTTTTTATGGTAACACTTTTCATTTTTGACATTTAGCATTGTGACATTTGTCATTTGACATCTTTGACATTTGCCATCTTGAAATTTGTTATTTTTGACATTTTTTATGGTGACACTTTTCATTTTTGACATTTAGCATTGTGACATTTGTCATTTGACATCTTTGACATTTGCCATCTTGAAATTTGTCATTTTTGACATTTTTCATGGTGACACTTTTCATTTTTGACATTTAGCATTGTGACATTTGTCATTTGACATCTTTGACATTTGCCATCTTGAAATTTGTCATTTTTGATATTTAGCATTGTGACATTTGTCATTTGACATCTTTGATATTTGCCATCTTGAAATTTGTCATTTTTGACATTTTTCATGGTGACACTTTTCATTTTTGACATTTAGCATTGTGACATTTGTCATTTGACATCTTTGACATTTGCCATCTTGAAATTTGTCATTTTTGACATTTTTCATGGTGACACTTTTCATTTTTGACATTTAGCATTGTGACATTTGTCATATTCGACATCTTTGACATTTGCCATCTTGAAATTTGTTATTTTTGACATTTTTCATGGTGACACTTTTCATTTTTGACATTTAGCATTGTGACATTTGTCATTTGACATCTTTGACATTTGCCATCTTGAAATTTGTTATTTTTGACATTTTTCATGGTGACACCTTTC
Source organism: Altica lythri (assembly GCA_964028335.1). Classification (NCBI taxonomy): domain Eukaryota; kingdom Metazoa; phylum Arthropoda; class Insecta; order Coleoptera; family Chrysomelidae; genus Altica; species Altica lythri. The sequence continues at coordinate 7,437 of CAXIIO010000637.1, read as the reverse complement.
ATTTCTGACATTTAGCATTGTGACATTTGTCATTTGACATCTTTGACATTTGCCATCTTAAAATTTGTTATTTTTGACATTTTTCATGGTGACACTTTTCATTTTTGACATTTAGCATTGTGACATTTGTCATTTGACATCTTTGACATTTGCCATCTTGAAATTTGTCATTTTTGACATTTTTCATGGTGACACTTTTCATTTTTGACATTTAGCATTGTGACATTTGTCATTTGACATCTTTGACATTTGCCATCTTGAAATTTGTCATTTTTGACATTTTTCATGGTGACACTTATCATTTTTGACATTTAGCATTGTGACATTTGTCAGTTTTGACATTTGCCATCTTGAAATTTGTCATTTTTGACATTTTTCATGGTGACACTTTTCATTTTTGACATTTAGCATTGTGACATTTGTCATTTGACATCTTTGACATTTGCCATCTCAAAATTTGTTATTTTTGACATTTTTCACGGTGACACTTTTCATTTTTGACATTTAGCATTGTGACATTTGTCATTTGACATCTTTGACATTTGCCATCTTGAAATTTGTCATTTTTGACATTTTTTATGGTAACACTTTTCATTTTTGACATTTAGCATTGTGACATTTGTCATTTGACATCTTTGACATTTGCCATCTTGAAATTTGTTATTTTTGACATTTTTTATGGTGACACTTTTCATTTTTGACATTTAGCATTGTGACATTTGTCATTTGACATCTTTGACATTTGCCATCTTGAAATTTGTCATTTTTGACATTTTTCATGGTGACACTTTTCATTTTTGACATTTAGCATTGTGACATTTGTCATTTGACATCTTTGACATTTGCCATCTTGAAATTTGTCATTTTTGATATTTAGCATTGTGACATTTGTCATTTGACATCTTTGATATTTGCCATCTTGAAATTTGTCATTTTTGACATTTTTCATGGTGACACTTTTCATTTTTGACATTTAGCATTGTGACATTTGTCATTTGACATCTTTGACATTTGCCATCTTGAAATTTGTCATTTTTGACATTTTTCATGGTGACACTTTTCATTTTTGACATTTAGCATTGTGACATTTGTCATATTCGACATCTTTGACATTTGCCATCTTGAAATTTGTTATTTTTGACATTTTTCATGGTGACACTTTTCATTTTTGACATTTAGCATTGTGACATTTGTCATTTGACATCTTTGACATTTGCCATCTTGAAATTTGTTATTTTTGACATTTTTCATGGTGACACTTTTCATTTTTGACATTTAGCATTGTGACATTTGTCATTTGACATCTTTGACATTCGCCATCTTGAAATTTGTCATTTTTGACATTTTTCATGGTGACACTTTTCATTTTTAACATTTAGCATTGTGACATTTGTCATTTGACATCTTTGACATTTGCCATCTTGAAATTTGTCATTTTTGACATTTTTTATGGTGACACTTATCATTTTTGACATTTAGCATTGTGACATTTGTCAGTTTTGACATTTGCCATTTTGAAATTTTTCATTTTTGACATTTTTCATGGTGACACCTTTCATTTTTGACATTTAGCATTGTGACATTTGTCATTTGACATCTTTGACATTTGCCATCTTAAAATTTGTTATTTTTGACATTTTATGGTGACACTTTTCATTTTTGACATTTAACATTGTGACATTTGTCATTTGACATCTTTGACATTTGCCATCTTGAAATTTGTCATTTTTGACATTTTTCATGGTGACACTTTTCATTTTTGACATTTAGCATTGTGACATTTGTCATTTGACATCTTTGACATTTGCCATCTTGAAATTTGTCATTTTTGACATTTTTCATGGTGACACTTTTCATTTTTGACATTTAGCATTGTGGCATTTGTCATTTGACATCTTTGACATTTGCCATCTTGAAATTTGTCATTTTTGACATTTAGCATTGTGACATTTGTCATTTGACATCTTTGACATTTGCCATCTTGAAATTTGTCATTTTTGACATTTTTCATGGTGACACTTTTCATTTTTGATATTTAGCATTGTGACATTTGTCATTTAACATCTTTGACATTTGCCATCTTGAAATTTGTCATTTTTGACATTTTTCATGGTGACACTTTTCATTTTTGACATTTAGCATTGTGACATTTGTCATATTCGACATCTTTGACATTTGCCATCTTGAAATTTGTCATTTTTGACATTTTTCATGGTGACACTTTTCATTTTTGACATTTGTCATTTGACATCTTTGATATTTGCCATCTTGAAATTTGTCATTATTGACATTTTTCATGGGGACACTTTTCATTTTTGACATTTAGCATTGTGACATTTGTCATTTGACATCTTTGAAATTTGCCATCTTGAAATTTGTCATTTTTGACATTTTTCACAGTGACACTTTTCATTTTTAACATTTAGCATTGTGACATTTGTCATTTGACATCTTAGACATTTGCCATCTTGAAATTTGTCATTTTTGACACTTTTCATTTTTGACATTTAGCATTGTGACATTTGTCATTTGACATCTTTGACATTTGCCATCTTGAAATTTTTCATTTTTGACATTTAGCATTGTGACATTTGTCATTTGACATCTTGGACATTTGCCATCTTGAAATTTGTCATTTTTGACATTTTTCATGGTTACACTTATCATTTTTGACATTTAGGATTGTGACATTTGTCAGTTTTGACATTTGCCATCTTGAAATTTGTCATTTTTGACATTTTTCATGGTGACACTTTTCATTTTTGACATTTGGCATTGTGACATTTGTCATTTGACATCTTTGACATTTGCCATCTTGAAATTTGTCATTTTTGACATTTTTCATGGTGACACTTTTTATTTTTGACATTTAGCATTGTGATATTTGTCATTTGACATCTTTGACATTTGCCATCTTGAAATTTGTCATTTTTGACATTTTTCATGGTGACACTTTTCATTTTTGACATTTAGCATTGTGACATTTGTCATTTGACATATTTGACATTTGCCATCTTGAAATTTGTCATTTTTGACATTTTTCATGGTGACACTTTTCATTTTTGACATTTAGCATTGTGACATTTGTCATTTGACATCTTTGATATTTGCCATCTTGAAATTTGTTATTTTTGACATTTTTCAATGTGACACTTTTCATTTTTGACATTTAGCATTGTGACATTTGTCATTTGACATCTCTGACATTTGCCATCTTGAAATTTGTCATTTTTGACATTTTTCATGGTGACACTTTTCATTTTTGACATTTAGCATTGTGACATTTGTCATTTGACATCTTTGACATTTGCCATCTTGAAATTTGTCATTTTTGACATTTAGCATTGTGACATTTGTCATTTGACATCTTTGACATTTGCCATCTTGAAATTTGTCATTTTTGACATTTTTCATGGTGACACTTTTCATTTTTGACATTTAGCATTGTGACATTTGATATTTGACATCTTTGACATTTGCCATCTTGAAATTTGTCATTTTTGACATTTAGCATTGTGACATTTGTCGTTTGACATCTTTGACATTTGCCATCTTGAAATTTGTCATTTTTGACATTTAGCATTGTGACATTTGTCGTTTGACATCTTAGACATTTGCCATCTTGAAATTTGTCATTTTTGACACTTTTCATTTTTGACATTTAGCATTGTGACATTTGTCATTTGACATCTTTGACATTTGCCATCTTGAAATTTGTCATTTTTGACATTTTTCATGGTGACACTTTTCATTTTTGACATTTAGCATTGTGACATTTGTCATTTGACATCTTGGACATTTGCCATCTTGAAATTTGTCATTTTTGACATTTTTCATGGTGACACTTATCATTTTTGACATTTAGCATTGTGACATTTGTCAGTTTTGACATTTGCCATATTGAAATTTGTCATTTTTGACATTTTTCATGGTGACACTTTTCATTTTTGACATTTAGCATTGTGACATTTGTCATTTGACATCTTTGACATTTGCCATCTTGAAATTTGTCATTTTTACATTTTTCATGGTGACACTTTTCATTTTTGACATTTAGCATTGTGACATTTGTCATTTGACATCTTTGACATTTGCCATCTTGAAATTTGTCATTTTTGACATTTTTCACGGTGACACTTTTCATTTTTGACATTTAGCATTGTGACATTTGTCATTTGACACCTTAGACATTTGCCATCTTGAAATTTGTCATTTTTGACACTTTTCATTTTTGACATTTAGCATTGTGACATTTGTCATTTGACATCTTTGACATTTGCCATCTTGAAATTTGTCATTTTTGACATTTTTCATGGTGACACTTTTCATTTTTGACATTTAGCATTGTGACATTTGTCATTTGACATCTTTGACATTTGCCATCTTGAAATTTGTCATTATTGACATTTTTTATGGGGACACTTTTCATTTTTGACATTTAGCATTGTGACATTTGTCATTTGACATCTTTGACATTTGCCATCTTAAAATTTGTCATTTTTGACATTTTTCATGGTGACACTTTTCATTTTTGACATTTAGCATTGTGACATTTGTCATTTGACATCTTTGACATTTGCCATCTTGAAATTTGTCATTTTTGACATTTTTCACGGTGACACTTTTCATTTTTGACATTTAGCATTGTGACATTTGTCATTTGACACCTTAGACATTTGCCATCTTGAAATTTGTCATTTTTGACACTTTTCATTTTTGACATTTAGCATTGTGACATTTGTCATTTGACATCGTTGACATTTGCCATCTTGAAATTTGTCATTTTTGACATTTTTCATGGTGACACTTTTCATTTTTGACATTTAGCATTGTGACATTTGTCATTTGACATCTTGGACATTTGCCATCTTGAAATTTGTCATTTTTGACATTTTTCATGGTGACACTTATCATTTTTGACATTTAGCATTGTGACATTTGTCAGTTTTGACATTTGCCATATTGAAATTTGTCATTTTTGACATTTTTCATGGTGACACTTTTCATTTTTGACATTTAGCATTGTGACATTTGTCATTTGACATCTTTGACATTTGCCATCTTGAAATTTGTCATTTTTACATTTTTCATGGTGACACTTTTCATTTTTGACATTTAGCATTGTTCTTTGACATTTGCCATCTTGAAATTTGTCATTTTTGACATTTTTCACGGTGACACTTTTCATTTTTGACATTTAGCATTGTGACATTTGTCATTTGACACCTTAGACATTTGCCATCTTGAAATTTGTCATTTTTGACACTTTTCATTTTTGACATTTAGCATTGTGACATTTGTCATTTGACATCTTTGACATTTGCCATCTTGAAATTTGTCATTTTTGACATTTTTCATGGTGACACTTTTCATTTTTGACATTTAGCATTGTGACATTTGTCATTTGACATCTTGGACATTTGCCATCTTGAAATTTGTCATTTTTGACATTTTTCATGGTGACACTTATCATTTTTGACATTTAGCATTGTGACATTTGTCAGTTTTGACATTTGCCATATTGAAATTTGTCATTTTTGACATTTTTCATGGTGACATTTTTCATTTTTGACATTTAGCATTGTGACATTTGTCATTTGACATCTTTGACATTTGCCATCTTGAAATTTGTCATTTTTACATTTTTCATGGTGACACTTTTCATTTTTGACATTTAGCATTGTGACATTTGTCATTTGACATCTTTGACATTTGCCATCTTGAAATTTGTCATTTTTGACATTTTTCATGGTGACACTTTTCATTTTTGACATTTAGCATTGTGACATTTGTCATTTGACATCTTTGACATTTGCCATCTTGAAATTTGTAATTTTTGACATTTTTCATAGTGACATTTTTCATTTTTGACATTTAGCATTGTGACATTTGTCATTTGACATCTTTGACATTTGCCATCTTGAAATTTGTCATTTTTACATTTTTCATGGTGACACTTTTCATTTTTGACATTTAGCATTGTGACATTTGTCATTTGACATCTCTGACATTTGCCATCTTAAAATTTGTCATTTTTGACATTTTTCATGGTGACACTTTTCATTTTTGACATTTAGCATTGTGACATTTGTTATTTGACATCTTTGACATTTGCCATCTTGAAATTTGTCATTTTTGACATTTTTTATGGTGACACTTATCATTTTTGACATTTAGCATTGTGACATTTGTCAGTTTTGACATTTCCCATCTTGAAATTTTTTCATTTTTGACATTTTTCATGGTGACACTTTTCATTTCTGACATTTAGCATTGTGACATTTGTCATTTGACATCTTTGACATTTGCCATCTTAAAATTTGTTATTTTTGACATTTTTCATGGTGACACTTTTCATTTTTGACATTTAGCATTGTGACATTTGTCATTTGACATCTTTGACATTTGCCATCTTGAAATTTGTCATTTTTGACATTTTTCATGGTGACACTTTTCATTTTTGACATTTAGCATTGTGACATTTGTCATTTGACATCTTTGACATTTGCCATCTTGAAATTTGTCATTTTTGACATTTTTCATGGTGACACTTATCATTTTTGACATTTAGCATTGTGACATTTGTCAGTTTTGACATTTGCCATCTTGAAATTTGTCATTTTTGACATTTTTCATGGTGACACTTTTGATTTTTGACATTTAGCATTGTGACATTTGTCATTTGATATCTTTGACATTTGCCATCTCAAAATTTGTTATTTTTGACATTTTTCACGGTGACACTTTTCATTTTTGACATTTAGCATTGTGACATTTGTCATTTGACATCTTTGACATTTGCCGTCTTGAAATTTGTCATTTTTGACATTTTTTATGGTAACACTTTTCATTTTTGACATTTAGCATTGTGACATTTGTCATTTGACATCTTTGACATTTGCCATCTTGAAATTTGTTATTTTTGACATTTTTTATGGTGACACTTTTCATTTTTGACATTTAGCATTGTGACATTTGTCATTTGACATCTTTGACATTTGCCATCTTGAAATTTGTCATTTTTGACATTTTTCATGGTGACACTTTTCATTTTTGACATTTAGCATTGTGACATTTGTCATTTGACATCTTTGACATTTGCCATCTTGAAATTTGTCATTTTTGATATTTAGCATTGTGACATTTGTCATTTGACATCTTTGATATTTGCCATCTTGAAATTTGTCATTTTTGACATTTTTCATGGTGACACTTTTCATTTTTGACATTTAGCATTGTGACATTTGTCATTTGACATCTTTGACATTTGCCATCTTGAAATTTGTCATTTTTGACATTTTTCATGGTGACACTTTTCATTTTTGACATTTAGCATTGTGACATTTGTCATATTCGACATCTTTGACATTTGCCATCTTGAAATTTGTTATTTTTGACATTTTTCATGGTGACACTTTTCATTTTTGACATTTAGCA
>CAXIIO010000636.1:0-26634 GCA_964028335.1 Altica lythri | reverse complement strand
GCGTTTTAACGGACATTTTAACGAAGGACATTTTGACGTATTGATTACTAGGTACTAATTATAAAAGCGAAAGGTCACTCATCACCATATCTCAGAAACTATAACGCCTACAAACTTGAAATTTTGCAGGTAGGTTCCTTATAGGGTCTAGACGTACGCTAAGAAAGAATTTTACGAACCTCTACCCCTAAGGGGGTCACACAGGGGTTGGAAATTTGTATGAAAGTCCTATTGAAATAAGGGACTGAATTAAAATGTGTGTTCTTTAGAGGTAGCGGAGCTGTACTTATATTGTATTTTTAGAAATCAACCCCCTTCATAGGGGTTAAACGGGGATCGGATACTTTTATACAACAATCAACACGCCACGTGAACGACGTTGCGGGTACATCGGTTTAGAACACAAAAATGTACTTAGAATTTTTTTGTCTGTCTGTCTGGATGTTTGTGCGCGCATCACCTAAAAACTACTGATTCGATTAGAATCTGGTGTATAAAAATTTTGGAATGATTTTTGTATCGGGATAGTTGAAAGCATAAAGAGTGAAATAGGTTACTTGTTATACAACAATCAAAAATGTGGTTAGATTTTTTATTGTCTGTCTGTCTGGATGTTTGTGCGTGCATAACATGAAAACTACTAATTCGATTTGAATGCGGTTTTCACAGATGTATTTGTCTTCTTTCAACTGAACATCTGGTGTGTAAAAATTTCTTCCCCACCCCTTTAACCGGACAATTGAGGGGGTCAGATTTTGTAAGAAAGTATCCCATTAATACATTTAAAAATACCACTAAAATAATACACAACATGTATATTATACGTGTTATAATTTAGTTTTGATATTCGAAACTAGATGACGCAAGAGGTTATTAAAACCTGCTATCGTTGTTTTTTATCGCAAGTACATATATGTACAAATGACACACAAATTACTATATCTTACAGATAATTAGGTCCAATGTAGAACTGTCACAGATCAATATTATAAGATAGTCATAATCGGTGTTGTATGATTTATTATTATCGAAATCTGTTCAGTGGCTGCAGCGTAATTGATTGACAAACATAAAATTTTTAATAAAAAAAATAATAATAAAAGTAGTTAGGCCAGACTTATTTTGCTAAGGATATACCTACAGAATGATTAAAATTAAATTTTTATAGGTAAAATATACAGTCATTAAATCATTTGTGAATGTTCCAATTCCACGCGAGCAAAGCCGCGGGTAAAAGCTAGTATGTTTATATTTATGAAATAATTTAAAATTATTTCAAATTAAATAAATTTAATTATCGGGCCGATCAAAATAAACTATCTACTTTAATATAATATATTATACACTATTTGTTATTCTATTTATTATGTTACTCAATTATTCAGTTTAATCCAAGAGGATATAGAACTAACAACATTATTCATGAACATGCTTATCTTTTATTTAAACGTCCATCAACATGTAATTCGATCACAATTTATAACGGTTAAATATTCCGGTTACTTCGACTAAACCCTCCGTTTAGTCACCACATAGCCGCATATTAACTATTTAATCTGGTGCATATTCCAGTGAAGTCTGTGGCTGTTTTAGAGAAAATGCCCTATTGTAATTTCCTCACGCATATTTCAAATACGTACAATACATACATATTCTAATGTGGCTTTCTGGTCGTAACTGTGGTAGGTGCCTGGGTATTATCGGATGTATTATCAATAAAACATGCTTGCTATTAGCTCTAACCCACTGCTTTTAGCAATATGTCATTGTATCTATATAACACCATTTAATGTATATATAGTCAAACCAAACAAAAAATTAATTACACCTAGGTACCGCAGATCATCCAGCTATAAACTTTTAATTTTATTTAATGGTTAAACAATAACATATTTTATATAGTAGTATAAATAGGGAAAATTACATAATTAAATTATCCCAATATTTCAAAGAAAACATAAATTTAAAAAGAAATTAAAGGTTATATTCAAAATATAGAACACTAATATCTTTCGCACTTACCTATGCAGAAGGTGATGCAAATTAAAAAATTGATATAATCAGTACGAAATAGAACTTTCGATAACAAGGAATTAATTAAAGTACTGTAATACAGTAAAACAATTTTATTTTCTCCCGATTTTTGTCGATGCATGGTCGATTTTTTTTATGGGAGTTAAAGCGGTAAGAATCTGTTGTTGGGACTTAATAAAATTTATGATTCTCTTATTTGTGTTATTTATAAATTGCAATTTTATTTCCGCAATAGTATATTAAGTATGGAGAACGGTAAGGGTTTTATACCGATCGAAGACAATTGTTTGGAGGAGGAGCGGAGCGACTACTCCAATTATTGTCTGAGATCGGTTACCCTTAACGTTCGACATGCTTATAACGTTTTTTGCACGATTGATACCATTATAAATTATAAAATTAAACATTTTCGTCATATTGACTAGTTTCAGTCATTTTATCAAGATAGATACTTTGGTTGTTAGGTAGTAACTAGGGTGCATAACAACAATGGAGAATTAAGTTTTTATTTAGTTGTCAATAATTTTAAGTACAATTTTGATTATTATAAATTAAAATATGAGCGAAAGTGAATTTGAAAAAATTGAACGGGCTTGGGAAGCAGGGTGTTCCGCAATTATTCCCGAAAAATCCAAAATCCGTTATTTAAATACCTACCAAAGTGTTAAAAAATGGTGCGAAGGCAAGAATTTAAGAATCGATGAAAAGACTCTATTGGCATATTTCGTTCAAAAAAATATGCAGTTGAAAGCTCCTGGAAACCTCTGGGCAGAATATTCAATAATTAAATCCACTGTTTTTCTTTATGATGGCATTGATATTTCCAAGTTTTCAACTTTGATCGCGCATTTGAAGAGAAAAAATGTTGGCTATAGGCCTAAGAAAGCGAGCATTTTTACACGGGAGCAATTTGAAAATTTTCTGATGGAAGCACCGGATGAAGAATTTCTAATTTACAAGGTAATGTAAGCTAGTTTAGGTAAAAGAAATACTCTAATGAAGATTTTTTCATAATTTGTAGGTCGCAATGATATTGGGAATATCTGGTGCCTGTAGAAGAGAAGAATTATATAATATTACTATGAATGACATTCAACAAACCGATGGTTTAATGATTGTAAAAGTACCCAATACAAAAACGAACATTCAGCAAAATTTTACAGTCGTTAATAAACCAGACGATAAAATTCCATATTTAGAAATTCTGCTAAAGTATATAAAACTTCGCCCATTACAAGTAAAATCAAATCATTTGTTCTTAAGATACGCCAAAGGAAAATGTCGTGCTTAAGTAATGGGGAAAGGGACAATCGGGGGCTGGCCTTCTCAAATTGCCAAATTCTTAAATTTGCCTTATCCTGAGAACTATACTGGCCATTCTCTCAGGAGGACATCAGCAACGCTTTTGGCTAATAAAGGTGTTGATGTCCTCGGATTAAAGCGTCATGGAGGTTGGCATTCATCGACAGTGGCAGAAAGCTATGTAGAAGATTCTCTTCAAAATAAAATATATTTTGCCGAAAAAATTTTGTGCAATACTAGTAATACTACTAATGTATGCGATTCTGCAGGAGTTTCTGTTAGAAGTGAAACCACAGCCCAAACAAGTGGGATTTCATTAAATAATTTAACAAATTGTACCATAAGTTTCAATATTTATTTTATTTATTTATTTATTTATTTTTTTATTTCTACGGGAAAAAATCGCTTTATAACAAAAGTAACAAAAGTAACAAAAACATGACAAATATAGTATCTACATAAAAGTGCAACCAATATAAAAGAACATGGAAAGAACAAGAAATAGAAGATATAAATAAAATTAAAAATTAGGAACAACACAAAAATACTTACAAGAAACAAAAACAATGGTATACAGCGCATTCTATTTAACAATTCCAGGTCGTAATTGACTCATACGTTTTTTAAATTGGGACACAGAAGTATTTAAAATATCACAATCAAGATTATTGCTATTAAACAAACGCATACATCTTGATATAGGATTAAAGAAGCCATAATTAGTTCTGTAAAGACGCATCCTGAAGAATACAACACTACGCGTCATCCTTGAAGGCACATGAATAGGCAATAAGGAAACCAACTCAATACAATTTATTTTACCAGACACAATTTTATGTAGGAAAATTAAGTCGTTAATATTCCTACGTATATATAGAAATTCCAAATTTAAAAAACCCAAAATGGTTTCATAATCATAATTACCCAGTTCAAACCCCATCTTGAAAGCACAAATTCTTAAAAAACGATTTTGTATAGATTCCAACCTATTGATATGAACTGCGTAATGTGGAGACCAAACTACAGAGGCATATTCAAGGGTAGATCTTACATATGCTAAATATAAGGATTTCAATGCTTCTAAACTTAAGCCTTTTGAATTCCTCGTGATGAAACCAAGTAATTGCAGTGATTTGGAAATAATTGAATTAATATGTGGAACAAAGGAAAGATTACTATCAAAAAGTACACCCAAATCACGAATTTCATTTACTCTTTCAAGCGGACTATTATCAACAGATGCTAAATATAAGGATTTCAATGCTTCTAAACTTAAGTCTTTTGAATTCCTCGTGATGAAACCAAGTAATTGCAGTGATTTGGAAATAATTGAATTAATATGTGGAACAAAGGAAAGATTACTATCAAAAAGTACACCCAAATCACGAATTTCATTTACTCTTTCAAGCGGACTATTATCAACAGAATAATTAAAAGTAATAGTAGATTTAAGCTTTGAAAAAGTTAAAACATAGCATTTTTTGAATTTAATAACATACCGTTATTCTTAGACCAATCACATATTGAAGAAATATCTCTCTGTAGTTTGATGCAGTCCTTAATATTTGTAATCCTTATATATGCTCTGAAATCATCAGCAAACGAAAGATAATTACAGTACTTAATCGAAGAGTATAAGTCATTAATAAAAATATTAAATAAAAGGGGACCCACGTGAGAACCTTGAGGAACGCCTGATGAAACTTTAATACTCTTCGACCTGAAGTTTTTAATGCGTACAACTTGACGCCTGTGACATAAATAGTTCTCTAACCACGTGATTAAATATGGGGGGAATCCAAAGCCATCCAACTTAGAAATCAGGAGAGTATGGTTAACCCTATCAAAAGCCTTTGAAAAATCTAAGTAAATACAATCAATTTGAGATGCTGCTTCAAAAGCAGTGGCGATATCAGAGTGAAAAATAACTAAATTGGTGGAAGTAGATTTCCCCTCAACAAAACCGTGTTGCCGACTATTGATCAAATTTTTACAATACCAACGTAAATAATGTTCGATCAGCTTTTCAAACAGCTTTGGTATAGTAGAAAGAATTGAAATTGGACGATAGTTCTTAACGTCACATTTATTTCCGCTTTTAAATATAGGGGTAACAAAACTATCTTTCCAAATATCGGGGAACAACGATGTCGTCAAAGATAAGTTGAAAACTATTTGTAGAGGAACACATAATGAGTATAAACATCTTTTAATGAAATAAGCAGGTATACCATCAGGACCTATGCTGATCTTATCTTTAAGAGAGCAAATTCCGTTAAATACCTCTTCTTTTGTAAGTTTTATTAAAGGAACACTTGGATTAAATACATTAGGATTGTCGTCAGACAGTTTAGGAGTAAATATATCGTTATTATAACTGGAACTAAAGAAGTCAGCAAATAAATTTACAATTTCTTCACCAGTATCACCTTCAATACCATTAAAATTAGCAGAGTTGGGAATGTTGACAGTTTTTTTGAGACTGTTAATATGTTTCCAAAAATAAGCTGGATTTGAAGTGAGCTGCTGGTTAACATTAAACATGTAGTTATCATAGCATTGCTTAGATAAGATTTTACACTGGTGCCGTAAGTTGGAAAAAGTAGTATAGTCAATTGGGGATTGAGAGGATTTATATTTAATGTGCGCTTTTTTCTTTGCAATAATTAATACTTTGAGCTCGTGGGAGAACCAATTAGGATAAGTAGAAAGTTTACGTTTACGTAAAGGTACAAAGAGACTAATGGCATTATTGATGATGTTGTATAGAGCCGTTACAGCTTTCTCAGCATTGCCCATAAGAAACTGATTCCAATTTATGGGACCTAAAAAGTTGTTAAGTCCAACGTAATCGGCATTTTTAAAATCTCTATAATACTCCTCATAAACTAAAGAGTTGTAGTCAACACAATTTAATTCACAAGCTAGGGCAACATGATGAAAATTGTTGTCCAGTAATAAATCACAGCATTTATTAACACTAATTGAACCAGGATTATCCACAAAAATAAGATCCAGAAACCTATTATGATCATTGGGTATAAGATTGACCTGACTAAAGTTAAGATATGATAAACTTTCATTTAACAGTTCAGCAGGATAGCCATTAGGACAGCTTAACAATAATTCATTTTTACTCCTATCTGCATTCCATATAGCTAATGGTAAATTATAGTCACCAAAAAGGTTAAATTTAGAATCAGTATGTGTCTTTGCTACCTGTTCAATAGCGGAGCAATGATCCTCATAAATATTAATGTTAGACCCTGGCGGTAAATAAACTAAACCAATAATTACTGACTGTGATCCAATATTGATAAGTGTGAAAAGCTGTTCGACATTATTAAAATTAGTTGAAACAATCTTAGACCTAAATTTATTTCTAACTGCTAAGAGAACACCACCACCACGAGTAGAAACACTAGTACATGAACTACGGTCACATCTGTACACCACATAATCTTGTAAGCCAACTTCTGCATCAGATATTCCATTGTGAAGCTAAGTCTCAACCAGCAGGATCAAATCATAACTGGAAATAAGTACAGCAAGTCCAAATTCCTTCAGCTTAGTACGCATTCCACCCACGTTTTGATAATAAATGGTGAATGGTGGTATGTTGGTATTTAGTTTTTTGACCTTTCAGCTACCTGTGGAACACCTCTAACATATTTAATGAAGACATCTTCACCTCTACTTTTTTTTGAGGTGAGCTCACCTCTAACTTTTTTCCAATTTTCCTGTTGCAATGGAGTCCTATCCAGGTCAATAAATATTTTCCGATCTTTGTTTAGGTTTTTTTTGTTTCTAAAAACTATAAGCGGTTCATACGAATTACGAAAAGTTACTTTCAAAGGACAGGCTCCATTCTTGTTGCGCTTACCAACTCTTACACATCTAACTATGTTCGGGTCTTCTTTAGTTATTTCCTTAATAATATCAATAGCAATCTGGGTATCGGACCTGCCTGAACTTTCAGGTCGAAGATTATAAATCATCAAGTTATTCGCTCTTTTTTGCCTCTCATAAATTTCAGAAACAACCGATTCTTCTAGACCTTGGACGGAAGGCTGCTTATCCTTTGTGGTCTTAGACACGTCAGTTTTTAAACTCGTAACCAAGGTTTTTAGACTATTAACCTCATTACTAAGTTTATCAACATCATTAATTAACTTGGGGAGTAGTAATAATCCTTGAGAGCATTCATCACACAAAAAATTTAATTTGCGAGCTCCTTTAAGCTCCATTACTCTTATTTCTGAAGCAGTCAGATCAGAGCAAGATTTATGTAGAGTACGTTTGCAACTGTCACAGTCTATCAACGTGTTGGTGTTGGTTTCATTAATGTCACAAACCAAACACTTCATCTTAGGTAAGAAGATATTCTTGTGGTTAATTTTAAATTAAATAAAAATCTTTGTACTGGACTACAATCGGTATTTAGTTAAAAGGTATTAAAATAAAAATGAATCCTTTTGTACTAGCCTAATTGTAACAAGAAATAGTTGATGGTTATCAGTTACTTTAGCGATTAAAGTTTTTATGGTTGTAGGTACTATCTATTAATAAATAATTCGTTAGTAGGCTGTAACGCACAGTTGTGCGTAATGAAACGTCATTCCAACAAGTCTAGGTGCGTATGCCACAGTGTTTCAGGCTGAAGTAATGGCCATACAACACGGTGCAACGGAGATCGTAAGTCAGGGTATAACGGATAAAACCGTAGTCATATACTCGGACAGCTAAGCAGCTCCAAAGACGATAGTCTCGGCACAAATAAGCTCACAGCTGGTGTGGGACTGCGTTGGGGCCATGACACATGTCGCACGTCAAAATTTTCTGACACTAGCATGGATATCAGGACACTCAAGGTTTCGAAACACTAAAAAGGCTGATGAATTGGCCCGTGTGGGAGCTAATACCCCAATGATTGGCCCGGAACCATTCGGCGGAGTTGCTCACACATTCAGAAGGCAGCCATTGAGAAATGCAGGCTAGAGAAGGCCCAGGAGTGGTGGGAAAAATCACCGGGCAAGCGACAAGCCAAAGTCTTCATGAAGGGACACTCGGTGAAATTTACTGCAGAGCTGCTATCACAAAGACGAAACGATGTCAGAATGATTGTCAGTCCCTTGACAGGACATTGTAGGCTCAAGAAACACATGAGTCAGTTGAACTTAGTAGATGAAGAAATCTGTCGATACTGCCAAGAGAAGGAGGAAACCGCATTTCATGTCCTATGCCAATGCGAAGGCCTTGCACGGACGCGGTATCTAGTACTGAGAGAGGAGAAACTGGCTGCTCCAAGTTATGCGGAGTGGCCACTGTCAAGGCTATTAGGTCTCATTAAGAGGGCAGGGCTGGACAAGGTTTTCTAATCCTATCCTTGAGACAATGGGTGGTCACAATAGATCTGCAAAGGTCGGAGTGATACAGACTAACAGCCAACCTAATAAACATCTAATCTAATCTAAGACCTGCGTCTCGGGATTCTTGTGGAACCCTCTATTGAGTCCAAACGGGATAAAAAACAGTTTTGAGGTAAGGAATTATTTTAGAGTCTAGCGTTTTCAGGATTTCTACAACTATGTTGTCGTTGCCAGCTGACTTGTTGTTTTTTATATGGAAAAGTGCGTGGGATATATCTCGTAAAGCGTTATTTCAGCATTGAGTGTTATGTTCGTTTGTTATTCAGAAATTAGTTCTTCTAGAGATTAAGTATTTGCTTTAAGGGTGCGTTTTAATTCATTATCGTATTTTTACATTATTTCCTTGATAAAAGAAAATATATTTTTCAGAATTTGAAGAAGATACTATTCTTGGTACAATCAAATTTATTATATAAAATAAATTTAGAAACTTGCGAGACTTTGTATACAGTTTTAACAAAATATTCGATGAAAATTAAGACATTTATTCAATTAGAATAATTTCATTAATATAATGAATCGAATGCATGATCTACCAGCGGTTTGTTTTCATGTATTGAATTAATTAGTTAGCCGAAGTGATTAACTCTAATTTAAATAAAAAATCTTGCAAAATAATTAAATTTACTGTATCTGACATTCCGTATAAAATGATTAATTCTCGTATCTACAAATTTGCCAATATTATTTGTGGCCATGAAAAGCGTTCCGAAGTTTATAATTTTTGTTTCCTTCTGATGGAAATTAGTAAAAACAAATTTTTATATTGTATTATTATTATCTGTATAGAGTTATGTTGGTTTCTTATAATTAAGTCTGTTTTACTTTAAAATACACATTGATTATAACGTTAAAGGGATTTGAGCTTTTTAATTCCGTAGATAGACCAAACTGGTAAAGTTCGTTAAGTCTACATATAAATGTACATAAGTATCGAAAGTATCAGCTGGTTCGCAGGTCACGACTTCGGGAAAATTTCACTACATTTTTTCGTTTTGGGCCCCCCTGACCTCAAAAACACCTGCCGTTCAAAAGTTTATACATATATATATATATATATATATATATATATATATTGTTATGTTTTTCCTCTTTGGCTCCGGCTTCTAATGGGTTGGGTTCTTGTTTTATATATACTTTTATTTATTTTTTTATTTCAATTAAAATTTGAATTTCTAATTAAACTATTTATTATTTTAACTTTCAAAATATTTTAACAATGACAATTCTTAAAATTTCTAATCAATAAAATTCAAAAATCAATAATCGTCTCCATAACATTTCGTCTACTATTTATATCCATTCAAAAAAAAATAGTCACTGGTCTATGTCGTCACACTTTACAGTAAGATATTTTATTTACACAATAGACACAGTGATATCATAACAAATCCCCACAATTAAAAAAAATAAAATTTTCTCCCAAGACATATTTTATTTTTATAAATTTACTTTAAATTTTTGTTTTATTTCTTTTCTTCCATATTTTTATTTTAATCTTAATTTAAATTTTATTTTAATCTTATTTACTTTTATTTAACTATTTTATATTTTATTTTTTTCTCTTTTTATAATTATACATTATATCCTTCCAAATCTTCTTTAATCTTGTTTTAATCTTATTACATATTTCAAAATAATTTATATCCTCATCTTCGTACGTTTTCTTCTTAAATTTCCTTTTATTCTCATTATCATAATTAATTTCAGTTTTATATTTAATTTTATTAATATAATAATATACTTCATTTTTATATTTCTTTTCATCAACTTCATATATTTTAATTTCATATTTTGCTTCTTTATTTTTTTAATGTTTATCTTTATCATTCTTCTTATTATAGTCATATTCATCATTTAATTTTAATCTCATATTTTCAAATTCTTTTTTCATTTTGTCTTTATAAGTAACATATCCTTTATAATCATTATTTTTATTTTTTTCTTCTTGTACATTGTCTTCATGACAAATAAATTCTTCATATTTTCCCGTATCGTTTATATTTGTATCATAATCTACCTCCTTAAATCCATATTTCAATTGGTCTACTTCTTATGGATTTTAATATTTTCTTCTTTATTAATATTTTTCATTTCATTTATAATATCTACTTTCATATTGTTAATATCTATTTTTACTTCATCTTTCAATTTCTGAATATCCACTTGCATAGTTAATAGTTTACCATTTACTTTGTCCATTTCAGCTTTCATTTCATTTTTATTACTTCTTATTTCTTCTTGTAAATTTCTACTATTTTCATCCATTTTTCTATTATTTTCATCAAATTTTCCATCAATTTTATTTTCCATTTTTTCCAAAAATTTAAACATTCTTTCCATGTCTGTTTCTTGATGTGGTTTTGAACTAGTAGGATCTCCTATCACATCTACATTTACCACCTGAATAGTTGTATTTTCTTCTCCTTCCGAAGATCCATCATTTTCCCTTATACCAATATTTTCTATTGTTTCATCTACATCCTGTCTTATAACATCGTTACTTTGTGTTTCATCTTCTCTCCTTCTATTTCTTCTATTTTATCTTGTATCCATTTTATTTAAGTATTTTTGATTATTTTATATTTAATTTAAAATGTCAATTTGTTATATTTATTGAATTTATATGTTGATATTCAAAAATTTAATAATTTTAATTTTAAAATTAATGTTTAGTTTTTAATTAAATTCTCCCCACAATTAATCACTGCCTCTATTATATAAACATAAATACCTTACCTATCTGTCAGTCCTGTCTGTCAAAGTCCTTGTCTTCCCTGTTTTTCGTTTTCTCGTTCTTGGTGTCTTCAGGTGCTTAGAGTTTTGAAGTTCTTGGTGCTGCCTTCAGATACTTCAACTTTTGATGTTCTAGGTGCTTTCTTGTTACCTTGAATTTTGAAGTTCTAGGTGCTTTCTCGATGTCTTCTTGATGTGTTCTTGTTGAGGCCCCACGTTGGATCGTCAAATTGTTATGTTTTTCCTCTTTGGCTCCGGCTTCTAATGGGTTGGGTTCTTGTTTTATATATACTTTTATTTATTTTTTTATTTCAATTAAAATTTGAATTTCTAATTAAACTATTTATTATTTTAACTTTCAAAATATTTTAACAATGACAATTCTTAAAATAGACACAGTGATATCATAACAATATATATATACCTACATATATATATATATGTATATATATATGTATAGTTCCGATATAACGAAATCTGTGGACACGATAGCGGTCGCATTTCTTAACGGATCGAAATGAAATTTGGTACAAAAATTAATCGTCCAAAAATCTCGGTCGAGTTCGTTAATGGGCCAAATCAGTAAGGCCGTTTGGGCGTGACATTAAATCAAAATGGAAAAAAATTCGTAACTTTTTTACTTTACCCTGTACAAAAAAATGTTAGGGGACTTTTTTGTTTGTCTTAAAGAGACCTACAACTTTTATTTAAAACATTTTTTTCTAAAACGTATACTTTTAATATATTCTATTAATCTAAATCTACTGATGCGCCTGGCTTACCAAGGGCCATTTTTTTTAAATGTTATTGTCTAGGAATTATTCGCAATTAAGTAATATGTACTGGGTTTTTGTCAACAACAATTTAAAGTTTTTAAAGCCCACAAAATAGCTCTAACGTAATAATATTATCGTTTTAGTTGAAATTTCATTAGAAAGCTTTACTGCTTCCATTAACGAAATCTTATTGACCTAATTAAGAACCCTATATTTCGTTCTTTACCGGTTAAAACATTTTTTTTTATTTCAATGTAATATAAACATTTTCACGTAATTTTATAAATGTAAAATACTGAATAGATTCTTTTGAGGCAATTAAAAAAGATAGATATAAATAGTACATTACATTTTTAAGTAAAAATTTCAATTCTGGTTTATTTTGTAAACTGTTTACTTCGTAAACTCTTTTAATTAAAAAAAATATAATTAAGACGCCTGAATCATATTTTTGTCCATCAGAAAATATAAGGAAAAACTAACACTTGCACTACTCACTTTTTCCAGAATAAAAAATACAATTTTTATACGCCTTTTTACTTTCAAATTGGTTACAGTATTTTTCTGGACTTAAATTTTAAAGAATATCAAAAACAAAATCCATGTTTTAGTTATTATTTAAAATATTCACATAAATATCAAGGTTTTTTAAGAAAATCTAAAAATAACTAAAAGTTTTTTATATTGTGGATATCGTGAAAACATTTGTGTTTTTATTTAACTTTTAATAACTAAAAGCTTTAAGCAACTTCTAAATATATTGTTATGGTCTGAACTAGTTGGTCTTTACGTAGTGTGCAAATATGATTAGGACTAGCTAGATAAAAAAAATAACGGTATGAATCTATGGAACTTTTATCAAGGGATGGATAAAAAATAATTAAAAAAAGGGTATAATAGAGGATACCTGGGAGACGTTTGTTGATTATTGATTTTTGTTCAGTCATTAAAATTTTTTTTTTGAGATTGGTTGTCATAATATTGAAACGATAGAGTTGAATATTGAATATTTAAATAAACTATATCAGATGAACATTTGTATATTAAAGAATCCCAGATAGAGTGTATGGAAATTGGGGCTTGAAAAACCATAGATTGATATTGAAATTTGGTTATCAAGAAGACAATTAATTTTAAGATAAGTATTTCTTTTATGATGATGGTATCAGCTGGTATTATTGGTTATAATTGAAATAATTATTAAAGGTTTTTTTTTTTAAAAGGGGCAAAATTATAATAAATTCAGATTGTTATTGTACTTCATTGATTGAACGTTTTGTTTTTTTTTTGTTGTTGTATTGTATTGTACAGTTGTATTAAATGTTGTATTAAATAGAAAATGAATTTTTAGTAAATGCTAATCTATGAACCCACCCTGAAGAGTCTACCAATATATAGATTGTTGTAGCATATCATAACAATATATTTATTGTTTGTTTACCACCCTATAATACATATACGTCCTTCATACAGTCAGTCCATTTGGAAATGTATTTTAAATTTTAGTTGATATGTAGCTGTAAGCACTGGACCAATGTGAAAAAATCATGAATATAAAGTTGAATTTGAGCTTTGGAATCCGAGAAAAAAGATTTCCTGGTCTATTCAAATATACTTATTTGAAAATTTTTCATCTCATTTTTTTTAAACAAGTTATTTGTTAATAACAAATCTACAACTTCTAAAATTTTTTGAAAAAAGAAAATTTGTCCTAAAAAAGTTATTCCATTAAATAAAAAAAATTACTGTCCCAAGTTTTTTGGTTAATCAATTGGGCTGTGAATTGCATTTCTCATGGTCTTTTTGATGTGTGCCACTCGCCTATTGTATGACATGGGTATGATAAACTACACCGACTTACCATTACAGAGTTGCAAAAGGTGCAAAGACTAACTTGTATAGAGATCAATGACAAATTCATATCTTGTCTTAGTGCCTCCTTAGAGCTTGGATGTATTTGTAGACTTTTCTCATCTTTTATTTACAAATAAAGAGATTTGGTTTGAAAAGTAGCTATACGATTAAGTTCACAATAGTTTTTTAATAATTGGTGACCTTACATAACATCTTGGGATTCTTAAAGTAGGATTAATCCAATCTATGAAAATACCCACAGACAATATGTCTCCAAAACGAGATTTTAAACAGTTAATGTTAGTATAATAGTGCTTAAATACAAAATGAAATCTCTTATCTTAGAACTCATTTATTATACGGAAGAAGTGGGTATTGGGGTTACAGATTTTAACATTAGGCTGTTAATACTTTTCGTAAACACAAATGGCGATAGGACTCTTGTGTGAGTTTCGTTGTTTGTGTTTTTTGGTTTTTAATACATGTTTCCCTACCATCCTTTGCTCCCAAGTACTCAACACTTTTGCTGGCCAAGTGCAATACCTTACTTGGTTATGCCGCACTGATGACGGCTAACGAGCCAGAAACATGCATGTCTGCGGTTACCATTCCCTATTCGTGACCCTATGATCCTTTTTGCGTACATGCCCATTAATTTTCCCCCTTTCGTTTGTTATAGGTACGCATACTTGGCACCCTTTTTTGTTTTACATCCTGGGCTTGGAACGGCTCAAACACAATGAGTCCGTTTCGCCAACGCGGCGACGCTGTTCGTAGCCCCGAAATGTGGGCACAGCTGGCCGAAGCCACAAATGGCGATAGGACTCTTGTGTGAGTTTCGTTGTTTGTGTTTTTTGGTTTTTAATACATGTTTCCCTACCATCCTTTGCTCCCAAGTACTCAACACTTTTGCTGGCCAAGTGCAATACCTTACTTGGTTATGCCGCACTGATGACGGCTAACGAGCCAGAAACATGCATGTCTGCGGTTACCATTCCCTATTCGTGACCCTATGATCCTTTTTGCGTACATGCCCATTAATTTTCCCCCTTTCGTTTGTTATAGGTACGCATACTTGGCACCCTTTTTTGTTTTACATCCTGGGCTTGGAACGGCTCAAACACAATGAGTCCGTTTCGCCAACGCGGCGACGCTGTTCGTAGCCCCGAAATGTGGGCACAGCTGGCCGAAGCCACAAATGGCGATAGGACTCTTGTGTGAGTTTCGTTGTTTGTGTTTTTTGGTTTTTAATACATGTTTCCCTACCATCCTTTGCTCCCAAGTACTCAACACTTTTGCTGGCCAAGTGCAATACCTTACTTGGTTATGCCGCACTGATGACGGCTAACGAGCCAGAAACATGCATGTCTGCGGTTACCATTCCCTATTCGTGACCCTATGATCCTTTTTGCGTACATGCCCATTAATTTTCCCCCTTTCGTTTGTTATAGGTACGCATACTTGGCACCCTTTTTTGTTATATATATATATATATATATATATATATATATATATATATATATATATATATATATATATATTTTTTTTTTTTTTTCTTAAATATTTGTCATGTTATCAAATAATGAATTATTTGCTTATTAAAAAAATTATTTGTTGAAAATTATTTTGGTGATACTACTGGGCAACATGCAGAACCTGAAAGCAGAATTAAAAATTTGGATGCAAATGGGAGTTGGCGGCTCACAAACCTACATCAACATAAGTAAATTGCATGAAAATTTAGGAAACAAGTTATGCAGGACTTTGACTGCATTTCATGCATTTACTGGGTGTGACTTTAACCCGTCATTTTACCGTAAAGGAAAAAAACGTCCTTTCAACATTTTAGAAAAATCTGAAAAATATATCGATGCATTCATGGACCTAAGCGATTTCAATATAAATATTGAAGATTTTTTCCAAACAATTCAAAATTTCCATTTGTAAAATTTATGGTTTTGGAAAATTAAATAATGTGGACTCTGCACGAGTATGTGCTTTTAACAAAGCATTTCCGCTTGGATTTTCGGGTCAATTTCCTTCAGTAAAAAAAATATTGATGGAGCGACATTCCCACCCTGTCAAACAGAAGTGTTCCAGCATACAAGGAGAGCACGATTCATTTCACATTTATGGAGACGCTCTCATCTTCCTGTGCCAGTACAAATTTCTCCAATTGACTATGGCTGGGATTTGGCCCATAACAAATATATATTCAAATGGTTTAAAGGTGATCAGATTCCGCAATCCATTGACGAAATTACTTTAGAGTCTGCGATGAATGATGCTGAAGATTCACAACTTGAAGGTAAATAAAATACCATGATTTAAATATTAATTTGTTATGATGTTTTTATAAATTGATTAATGTAATTACTACATTTTATTATTTCATTACAGATGATGAATCGAGGCATATAGATGATTATAAGGACGAAGATGAAGATGAATATGATATTCACTACTCGGATGATGATATTTACGAGTGTAATTATGCAGATACCGAAGACAATTTTTAATCGCGACTTCTTCTTCTTTAGGTACCTTCTTCATTACTGAAGGTTGGCGACAATATCAGTTATCTCTTCTCTGTTTATTGCTGCTCTCAATAAGGTGTGTGTGTCCAATCCTGTCCACTTTCGAACATTTTTGAGCCATGAACACTTTCGTCTTCCAGGACCCCTTCGGCCTTCTATCTTTCCTTCCATGAGCAGTCTCAAAAGTTGGTATTTCGTTCCTCTTTATATATATGTCCTAGATAACTGGTTTTCCGTCGTTTCACTCCTTGCAACCTATTTTTTAGGGATTGGTATTAATATCGATTTTTGCCATTCTGGGGGGAAATTTCCTGTTCTGTAGATTCTGTTAATCAAGTTAATTAAGAGTTCAATAATTTCTGGGTCTAATAATTTTAACATTTCTATGTATACGTTATCCGACCCTATAGATTTTCTGATCTTAGCTGATTTTAAGGCTGCATTTACTTCTGATGTTAAAATATTTAGTATTGGTTCATTTATTCTATTTGAATTACTATGCATCAATAATATTTATGTTTTTTTTTTTCTTTTATAACTTTATTTTCATTAAATAATTTTTTTAAATTAACCAATAACTCATTTTTTGATAACATGACAACAAATAATTCATTATTTGATAAGATGAAAAATTCTTAAGAAAAAAATAAAATGCATCACATTATATTTAGTTTTGTTGCATTCATTATTTTATTTCTCGTTCTCTCAAGGTAGCATGCAGAGATTAATATTATAACGCTAAAATTGTAATTGTAAATATAAATCTATTATATGGTATTCCTATTCAAGTTTATAAAAGTTTAACAATAATAATAATCGCATAGATCCAAGACAGCCGACCAGGCGATTAAAGATGAAGCGCATCTACAACGTATTTGCGGCGCGTTATGACTTTATCAGCTTGGCAGCTACCTTTGGCCGTGCCAAAACCTTGGCAGCTTGTTATTTTATGTTTGTATACATATTAAATAACAATACTCCAAAGTTTCAGCCGTAGGAAAATCAGTCCATCTTTCGGACTATTTATCATGTTGGGAGGGGTGGCAGCTTCAAAGATACGTAAATTGCGATTGACAGCTTCCATATTTTATTTTCTGTATATTATAAATAACATGTCTGATAAATTTTATTAACAGGAAAATCAGTCCATCGTTCGCAGATTTTTCCAATACCTGCCACCCCCTTTGCCGCGTCTGTCGGTTGGCAGCTTTCTATTTTCACCACTTATACTAACAATAGAATTGAAAAAACATAGTGTAAAACGTAATGACGATCAGTCCACAAATTGTCACTGCCTCCCGGACTATTTTTTTTTGGGCACTATATGTTTAATTAAACATATAGGTAAATCTCAAAAAGCAATTCTACTTAGATTATAATAAACGTATAGAGCAAAATCATTAAAATACCTAAACATTAATGCGTAAAAAAAATTATAAAAAACATAAGACAATTTTGTAAGCATTAAAAATAGTTTTCAATTTACTTATTATTCATTATATTTTACAGTTTACATTACTTAACAAAAACTATTAACGTAACACAGTTTCATTAAAGTCTACGATACTAGAACAGATACAGAGAATCATTACGTTACAACACATCGAAGGCGTATCTAACAAAACACTATCACCAACATAAACTTTCAGCAAACAAATTTCCTGGAACGCAACGATATCTACAAACCTGTTGTAAAAAGAGGTTTCCAAGCTCGAGGTGAAACTTCAATAGGCGTGGAAACAACCGTAGGCGAAGCCAGGCTTTTTATTAAATAGATTCATTGCACTGTTCCATGTGTTACATTCAGAAATTCGGAAATGTCGTTGATACCAGTTTTAAAACATGGTCTTAAAATTAACTTTTACAAAGCTTTCGAAAATTAAAGGAAACATTATTTATTAATTAACATCTTTATATCTACACTTGTTGCACATTACAAATAAAAAGTTCCTCAAAAACCAATCCATGCACAGTAAATCAACATTGATTATAACAATGAAACCAGTATCTATCACAAATAAAACATTATCTAGGCAATTAAGACAGTTGAGAATACTTATTACAAAAATAAAAAAACCTGTAATTTTTTACGACATTTTAAAGTCTTTAACGAGATGACGAAAAACTATTTAATACTAAACATTAAAACCATTACTGCTAACTATATATAATTATAAACTTATTTTACTTTAGGAAACCACCTCCATCTAAACTGGATCTGGAAAATTGGAGAGGGGCAAGCAAGTGCTCTTGCCGGTCGGTGTGGTTGGCATGGCTACTGTATCGAGAAGGCATGCTGATTTTGAATTTGGTTTACTTTTTTGGTAGCTGTCGTTTGTTGCACTTAAGACCATCACACGAGCACCATATGTTAGCATAGGTCCTATGATTGCCGTGTATATCCTCACGGTGAAGAATAATCTGTCCTATGGTTCGACAGCTTTACTAATAAAATATATATATATATATATATATATATATATATATATATATAGATATATATATATATATATATATATATATAAAACGAACAGAGCGTTTTGTGACAGTCTAAGAATGTCCAAAGATGATACATAAAGTATCTAGTGCCTTACTGTCAAAAGTAATAATTTCAGTTTTGAACTGAAATGGTGTCGGTTAGAAATTTCTAACACTTTAAAAGACACCTTGGATGCTGCGATATAAATAGATATAAATATATATATATATATATATATATATATATATATATATATATATATATATATATATATATATACTTTTTTAACTTTGCTTTCTATGTCGGAGTTCTACGTCAGCTTGGTGTCAAGGATAACAGCTAAGTATTACAACTCTGATGCAAAGCTTAATTTAAAGTTTAAATACTAGGTTTCTTTTTCTTTATGAAGGAAACCATTTCTGTCTTTTTGGGGTTAATAGACAGCGATTGTTTTTTACACCATGTCTCTAAAGTTTTGAGAGCCACTTGCATTCTGTCGCATAGGGTGTTTTCCAACTTTCCAGAATTACAATTTCATCTGCGTAGGCTACTGTATTGATTTTGTTATTTTGATTAAGGTGGCGTATGAGGCTGTCTAGAAAACCATGTTTCACAGTAAAGTTGATAAAACCCCTCCCTGTGGACAGCCCTTTGTAATCTTGCTTCGTATCTTGACGTAATTTACAGTTATTTATATTGCACGCATGGAGAGCATGCTAAGAATCCACCCTCTTACTGTTGTTGGTACATTTTGGGCAGTAGGCGAGTACATTATTTTAGGGAACGTGGTTGTATCGAAAGCTCCCTCAATATGTATCAATATGCCCAGAATAGACTCTGTCCTGTCCAATGACTGCTCGATCTGATCAACCATATGATGTAGAGCCGTATCGGTAAATTTACCTGTTGTGTATGCATGGTAATTAAAATGTAGTGGATTGGTTTTAATTACTGTTTCCCTTATGTATCTTTCATTTAGCCTTTCTAGCGTTTTAATTGAGAATGATGTTAGGTCAGTAAGCTATTGGAACGGAATAATCCATTTATTTACTTGTTTATTTGGGGATTTTTTTTAAATGTTTCTTAGCTTTCGACAACCAGATTGGTTGTCGATTTCAAAGATAAAAATTTTACTATATACTTCTTTATGCAAGTTTGTATTTTAAAACTAAACTATGGAGTAATCCATTCTTTCAGTTTTTGGTAAGAAGACAACCTTTACTTCTCTCCACATTTTCAATATATAATTTAGAGTTAAGAGAAGCTCTGAATATTTCCACTAGGTAAGAAAGAAGCTCCTCCAGACTCTACTATAGCAGGGCTATATAAACTTCGTCTACTCCCGGTGATTTGAAGGGGGGTGAAGATAGATATTGTCCATTTGAATTGTCCTCGGTAACAATGAGTCAGGTAATGTGTCAGTCCTCTGTCGATGGTTTATGGTGTTCCTCTACCGTGGTAATGGAATCGGGGAAGTGTTTTTCTCGCAATAGATGAATACTTTTTTCCAGGTTAGTAGTTTGTTCGGTACGACAGGATTTTGCATGGAAGGAAACTAAATCTATCGTAACGCGACGCTGTCAAAAGAACGGCTTAAAAAAGTGTGAGAGGGAAAAAAAGAATATAATATGTATATCTGGCGGCATTGTTTTCTCCTTCGTTTTTTACTTGCTATACAAAATTGGTTTAATCAATAGACTAAAATACAATTATTTTCACTATCAGAACCTGTCGCTAATTAGAATCATAAATATGTCTAATTTTACTGGACTATAATGCGCAATACGAACTTCTTTTGGCATCCACCAAGTGCGAAACGCATTTTTTCCGTTGTAAATCATATGGTAAATTTCTTATTTATTTGTTGGTTTCATTTGAAATAACTGTTTTCGTTATGTATTTATCTGAATTTTAAAGAATTCGCAAGTGTCACAAGCGTTTCTTATAATTTAAAACCGCCCATCATCAGTTGTCATTTTTTAACAATTTGTAGGTACTTAATGACAAAATTATAATTTGTTTTGACATCTTTAATTTAACAGCAATATATCTTAAAACTTATTTGATTACAATTTTACAATAACGTAAACGCAACCGTATAATCTTCCACTTTTTGTTAACCTTAAACGAAAAACTTTTAAGTTTCTGAAAGGGTTTTAATACTCAATCCAAACCAGAAGACGGGAATATAGGGAAAGACAAAGATAAGTCTGATTTTCACTTAATAAGATTTTGACGTTTCATTTAACTCCGAAATCACTTGATGGAGTTTTAGCATAATACACTCAGCTTTAATGAGAAGTATCAGACAAGTCTGTTTCAATTATGTTTTCATTTCAGGAAATTTGGAGAAAAACGCGTGGTGTAATACTCATGGCTTTCTATCTCGAAAAATATTAAAATTGGTTCCTTGTTTGAATAAAATTTTCGCAATATGAAACAACTTCAAAAGTATTTGCTACATCAAGAGTTGTGTCGTAAATAAAACATTTCAGTAATAAGACCTAATAACATTTTTAAAAATAAGTTAAACAATAAACTGTTTTAGATGCTGCAACACGTGCAGATTAATAGATACTTGTTGATTTTTATTACTCTTAAACCATTTCCTAATGGGATAACTTTTGCTAGACCCAGTCCCTAGGAATCACTATCTAATTTATAATTGGAAAACAAAATATATGACATATTTTGCGTTTTTTATTTAACATTATTTTAATACATGTAGATTGTAAAGGCAAGGTTTTAAATTTTACGAAATATTCACAAAACTGATTTTATAACTTTCTAGGATTTTGTCAAGTTTTTCTTTACTTCGTTTTTTAATAATTCATAAACATATTATATATATATATATATATATATATATATATATATATATATATATATATATATATATATATATATATATATATATATATATATATGAACAGTAGTGGTGTTCCGGGTTTCAATCCGTTGGTTGTTTGTGTCTTCACGACGTTTCGCCAACATCTCAGCTGGCATTTTCAAGTGATGCTTCCTTTGCGGCTGCTCAACTTGGATTCCAAGTTGAGCAGCCGCAAAGGAAGCATCACTTGAAAATGCCAGCTGAGATGTTGGCGAAACGTCGTGAAGACACAAACAACCAACGGATTGAAACCCGGAACACCACTACTGTTCATATATATATATATATATATATATATATATATATATATATATATCTATATATATACGAATTTTAAATTTACCATCTATTTTAAAATTTAACATAATAACTATCTATTTGAACTACTAAGGTCAACTTTATATCGGTCAGTTTTATTTAGGTACTAGCAAAATCTTTTGAACAATTCCAAATTTGACCGTTTATAATTACATATTATGCATGGCTATGACTTTAAGCAAAAAAAATTTTTGGAGTGAATGGTGGTTCGTTACTTTTTAAATTTTTCTTTCGATAAAAGTAGTTGTTTAAGTATACCTACTCTTTTCGTAGTCGACACAGAGTAATAAATCAAAATTTTAAGGAAATTTACAGTACGGTCGACTTAAACAAAATACTTAACTTATTGAAATCTGCCACTACAAATGTTAGTAATTCAGGACTTTTACCTATTATTATCCACCCGTATTAAGGAGATACAGTCTAGAATCCGGCTCCTTGAATCTGCAGGTATCTCTTTTTTTATGAAACTTATTTTTTATAAATGATAAGTGAAATCAAGATAGATTAGAACAGAGTTGCCTATGTAAAGGCCGCAATTAACTTTAATTAAATTTATTATAATTAGTTTTTATTAATAACTTCCATATACAGGTTTTTTATATGAATTTATTGTGATTTGAAAGAAAATAATTGAAGAAATAGAAATAAAAATGGTTGCCAACTCTCAGTCTGCCCCAAATATGGGTTGCCATGTGTAAACAGGTATATTATCTTTAATTTTTTACACACAGGTGTTTTTTGATGTGAAACATCTATAGCGGCACGTAAATCAGATTTCTCGCGTGGTGACGGTGACGTCATGACGTAAAAAACCTAACGCATCGATAATAATCGATAAGAGATGTACTGATATCTTATATGAAATTGGTGTCATGTTTTGAGCGACGCGACGGTGGCGCGCCAACAATAGGGGGAAAAAGCTCATCGATTCAAAAATTTGGCAGGACAGGGTATGAATTGTTTCATAAAAACCTAACTCGATTCCGCCTACTATCTATTCTATATATCTAAAAATGTTTGTTTGTATAGGCAACATAATATACCTACATATTTTGCTGACCTGTAAAATTGACAGCTAGTCAATCAAAATTGATTGTTGGTGAATAGTTGTCATATAGTTGTCCGCGTAAAATTTGTGTATTTAGTTTTAAATATGAATAAACAAAGTGTTAATAAAGAAAGTGATGAAAAAATATGAATAAAAATGAGTGAGTACCTATATACATTGGGGTGTCCGTTATTTCCCAGATTTGGTTTTGTTCTCCAAACACCCATCAAATTTTTAGATTATGACCTAACAAAAATTATCAGACCTTAACCAGCCCTTAATATTCACATTAACCCGTGCCTAAATCATAATACATTTCCCATTTAAATACCGTTTAAAAGTTATTCAACGATAAAGTTGTATTCATTGTCAAATTCATCATTTTCCTATTTTTTATTTAGTATCGCTTTTTGTTTGTACTAAAATTATGAAGTAACTACAATTATATTAATATAGTAACGTACTTCTATATAAATTTGTGTTTTAATAATTTCCTTTTTTAAGATTATTGAATTTAAGGCAATTAAATAAAAAGCTAAACGAAATCACTTTTTAAATTTATTCAATAAATAGTCATCGTTATCTGGAAAAAATCGTAATATTTTATTTTATCATTATGACATATTTAGTTCCTATCACAATCTGTTCTTTTCTGCATATTACTTTTACACAATAATGTCGATGTTTTACATCTGCCAGGCGTCCCGTGACGGCTCACATTTTTTGTTGAATAATTTATAAATTTTATGAAAATAAGGTGATCATTTTTTTTGAAACATGATTTCATCTTCATACTTTACAATTTATATTAAACAACTTTTTCTGATAATTACCTTTGAATTGTTTAGTATTTAATTTTGCTTATTTGTGTCCTTTGTTTCAAAGAAAAATTTCACCTTTAGACCCGCCCTAGGTAAAGAATCAAATTGAAGTTATAGTACATTACTATGCTTCACCTACGACTTACCAAATGGTTTTGTATAAAACTAAAAATAACAAACATAAAATTAAAATTTTGGCATAAGTTGTCAAAAATATTCGATTTCGCAGACAGTTCTGTCTGAGTAATGTCCAATGTTAGTTTAATTTAATGTATACAGTAGGCAACCAACATAATAATACAGGTTTCTATCTACTTACTCCACTAGTGGAGTAAATGAAACTAACACACAACTCCTCAATAATTTGACACTTACTGACAGAGATATAGGTTAAAAAATGGGCAATTTACTTATGAGTCGTGGGTGAAAAAACTTTTTGTAGAGATATTACTATTTAACTCTTCGAATTTTCTAATTTAAAATTTGACTTTTTTAACTATACATAAATTCGATTAATTGCTACTTAATCAATAAATCAGTTGCATCCAGATTAATTTTTGATTTTTGAAGTTTGCATGTTGTGCTCTATTTCGTTGAAGTAGGAAATATGAAGAAGAAGAACTACAAATTAAATTAAAATTGAAACTAGAAAAATTTAGTTTTCTTTGCAAATAAATTACATCTTAACTATTGTTGAGGTTAAAATAATATACCAATATATCATTATCAATACGGTTTAAAGAAAACTGTAATACAGAAGATACACTAATTAAACTGTCTAAACAAATTATCTATGGTTTTAACAACAAAAAGAAGTGTATAGTTATTTTTATCTATCTGGTTAAGGCTTTCGACACTGTGTCACACGTTATATTGCTGGAACGACTTAAAAAAGGTAATAAGAGACCTTCTTTATAAATGATTTACATCTTATTTAGAAAATCAATACAAGAAGGTTAAATTGGATGAGTTTTTACGCAAGTCAGCTACAGTAACTTTTTTAAAAAAGCTAATATTATGTGTTGTTGTTTGTGAAACTACTTGGAAAAAAACTCTTGCCATGGCAGAGAAAATAATGTCTCAAGTTAAAAGTGGGTTTGATGTTAGTCTGCTTTTTATGAATCTTGAGAAGTCCCACTTTATATGCTTTTCAATTACGAAAGCTACGACACCAGAAATTTCCAATCATAAAAATTCAAAAATATACATTTAATAACCATAAAAAATGTGATTGAGAGAATATTAAAGCTGTTGATAAAATTAAATACTTAGGAATATTTTTTGACAAACACATGAAGTGGGAACCGCATGTTGAATACATTTGTGAGAAATTAGGATAAACCATGTACAAATTTTTATATCATAAAACAATGTTTAGAATTAATACCGTTATAAATATTTATAAGGTTTCAGTTGCGTCAATTTTAACATATGGGATCTGCCTCTGGGCTGCAGCATATATTCAAACGTTTTAACACCTTTAATAATAACACACATACGTAATAAATATAAAATTTTAAAAAGAGCAAATGTCAATCTATACAAAAAATATACAAATTACACACATTTAAAAAAATATTTAATCCATATTACTTGGAGCCATATATATATTTTTAAATTTATGCGTGTGTCTATACAAAACTCCCAAAAACAGTTTAATTTGCGAAACTTTTGTCGTGGGTTAAAAATGAATCAAATAAGGGAATGCTGCGAAGCGTAAAGCCCAATATCACCGGGAAGCATACATACGCGCGTTTTCGGTTTTTCACGAGCTTTTGCTGCAAGAGTAGGTATTGAGTCCGGATAGTAAATGACAACAATTTGTCAATTCTTTTGTTGCGAGCATGTAGGACGAACATTATACTGTTCACTTTCTTGTCGAAACTATATTCTAGATATAATATTCTAAAATATCACAATTGTATATAATATATTAAACTAAAGGATGGTTCAAAAAAGTTTTTAAAGCGACACCTATTACCCATTAGAGGAATCAAAATTTGTATGCTATTTAAATATTTTATCGTCGATTTAAATAAACAAAAAATTTCATTTGTTTACTAGCCATTTGATGGGTTTTAGAGTTTTTACGTAGTCGCACAAGCGTCGAAGATGAATCAAATAATGGACCTCCAAAAAGTGCAATATCACAATAGATTATGCAGCAAGCCTATGATATTATATATAAAGATCATAGGAATCTCAAATGAAAGAGTACTCCTTAGTTTAGACCAAAAACTAAATATGAACAAGCTGTTTGAAAGTTAGTGGTGCATTCGTTACCAATTCCATAAAAACTGAATAAAACCGATTTTGTGGGTCGTTTTTTAACTATGGATAAGACTTGGATCTACCATCATAATCCTAAACTGAAACCACAACGTTTACAATGGACTGAAGCTGGTTC